>JABSMS010002961.1:0-16743 GCA_018902275.1 Aleiodes sp. PSUC_FEM 10030003
ATGCTTTTTTGTAGAGAATTTCAAGAGCTACAAAAAAGCATCAGGACAAAAAGGACGTATCTCCATTAGTTTCTGAGATATTTGAGAAAAACAATTGGCAGGGAAAATCGACTTATCCTGTTTTACTTCTTCACTACAGAATTGTGTTGAATTTTCTTATGTTTGGCCTTTCAAAAAAAATGAAACAACTCATTAAATTGTTATTGAATCAAGCTCAAGGTTTCGATTGACGGATAAAAATACAAATGTTATTCTTTTTTATTGAACAACTCAGGACATTTCGCACCGAAATTCATTGTAGGGTAAATTAATACACCAGTGAATAAACCTTTAAAAAACTGCACCAGTGAATGAACATGACATTTTTCTGAAATTTCCCGATCTTTTTAATGAAATCGACGAAAATTCGAAAGTCAAAAACTCTCATTATCTTCGATAGAAATTTTCGAATGAATTCTAACATTTGATGCTTCGTTTTAACCAATATATTAAACATGATCACTTAACTGTAATTAGTGAGGATTGATATGGGATATTCAATTATTTTGTTTTTTTTCTTTATTTCTCTCATTTCTACAAATATAATTCACTGTCTTACTCGTATGTATGCATGCGCATTAGATGGAGAACGCGATGAATCCCTGAGAGAAGTCAGGCTAAGACATCGAAGATAGTGGTAATGGATTTTCGATTAACGACCGGGCTGTTTGGTTATACATAAAGTGGGAGGGAAGGGGACAACTGAAATTCCCTCCTTTCTCTTAAACATTTATTTCAATTTGATTATTTTCAGTTACTTTTTATTATTTTTAAATTGACTTCTAAGAATGTTCTTCCCCTTTTTTTTTCATCAAGTATTTTATTGATGCAAAGATGGCCTCGAACAAAAGTCGGTGTTGTGTCTGGGTGATGAATTTTTTTTTCTTAAAAAAAATGTTTTTTTTTAAACGTCGGATCATCATTTACTACGAATCCTCAAGGACTCGACTTTTCAGTATGAATTTCATAGTTTTTTGTCTCCTATTTCTTTCGCTACTCAACAATGGATCGAGTGAGCCTTCTTGGAATTAATAATGCAACTAGAGTGGTGAGTGACTCTCTCAATAGTGAAAAAAGTGAAGTGGTAAAAAATAAAGTAGTTCCTCTCGAAATTTCACAAGACATTTTTTGAGATAATTCTAACGTTGTTTGGCTTTCCACATTTTTTTAACTCGTTTTCTCTTCACTGAGATGTCTCGAAGAGGCCTCGAATATCGCTTCTTTTTCTCGAGAAACACTGAACCATTAGGCACAATGGATAACCAATGGGCCACTGCATACATGTTGCAACGTAAACTCTTTGAGAAAAATCGTTAAAATCCTTCCTGTGTTCGCTTGTTATTCATATTAGCACATGACTCGAACCAGAGATTTACAATATTTGTCGTTGCCCGTGTCGACGGGACAGTCTCTCGTCCTCAATGCAGTTTAACATTCTCGAGGCATATTATTGAGTTCGATGAAATTTTAGAAAATTCATTCTCCCGAAATCACTAATTTTTTACGGATTTTAATGAAAATTGCGTCGATTAAGGAATCACGATTATCGATTATTATAATTTTATCGATTTTATCGAGAAAATCGGAGAATTCGAGCAATCGATTTTCGTCCAATAGTTTTCGAAATAATTAAAAAAAAAATCGATAATTTTTTGTTTTCGCATTATTTATAAAAACTTGTTGAATTAATTATTTTTCCGTGATCTCGAAAATTATTGGAGAAAAATCGATTCGAATGAAATTATTGAAATGCTAGGAATTCATAAAATTCATAATCACTCGCGTAACAATTTTTGTAATTTTTTTTTTCAGTAGCATGTGGCATTTTAATTGTGCCATTGAATTTATCTCGAGTACTCTAATATTATCGTAGTAAATATCGTTTGATTTAACAGCCTGACAACTCAACTGCTTATGATAACCGAAAGTATGTGGACTATTCAATGGAATTCCGTGATGAAAGAAAAATAATTGAATTCAGTGTTCATTAAAAAAAAATTCTCAACATAATTCTTTTTAATCGGAGTCACCACAATTTTCATGTCGATTCATTTTTTTACACGTGTCGATGAATAACAATGGATCGTTGAGATCAATGTCCTTTTTTTTTCTAAGTAAGAGACTCATCGAAATAATGTGTAAATGGAAGAGATAACGAGCCGTCTAATATCGATAAATCCATGCCCGTTTACGTGTTAGGTTGCTCCAAATTTATTCGATTAAAAAGAAGCGCTCGAGTTGAAAAATATCAGCAATATCATTCTTTGAGAAGAATTTTTAGAATTTTATCCGAATTAAATTCTTGAAGAAAATTGATTTGATTAATTCCAAGTAATTCGAATGAATTCATAAATAAATTGTAATTTGATCGTTATTAATTTTTAATTTGGATTAAATTGTACTTCATCCGTTAAGGATGTTGAGCGAGTTTGGAAAAATAGTGAAAAATTGTGATTAAAGAGTCGGTACAAATTTTAGGGCATTTTGGAAGAATTTTACGGAGAAAATTCATAGATAATTTTACGTGTAGTTAGACGGGAAATTTATGAAAATTTCTATAGAGTAATTCTGAAAAGAATTTTAGATAAAAATTTCATAATTATTAGAGAAAAGCTCCTTTTTTTAATAAATAAATCTTTTTTCAATGAATAACAATTTTGACCAATAATTATGGAATTTTTACTCAGATTCGTGTTTAGTATTACTTTAAACTCAAAAAATTTCAGAATTTTTCACCATTCTTTACGAAGATGTCAATTTTTAGTCCCTTCCAGATAAATAGATTGAGAAATAAAAAAATTAAATTTTGAATTTTTCTAATTTCTTAATCTATCCATTTGGGAGTCAAATTTACCCATTGACATATTAATAAATTTAGAAATGACAGTCTGAGGAAAAATTATATCATTTTTATAAATTAATCTTCTCAATTAATAGCTTCCTAAATTCCCGAAAAAAATTAACTAATTTCCTCCAATTATATCGTCGCCCTAGGACCAATAGGGCGTAAGTGCCATCTTTTCTTTCTGAATAATAAAAGGGCGTAAGTTAGTATTCTCATGAAAAAATGAATGTAGATTCAAGTTTTGTAGTTTTTTAAAGAATGGCACTTACGCCCTTTTAATTCTAAGACGACGATATTATAAAAATAATCCATTAGGTTCCATCAATGTTTCCAAATTGATAAAATTGGTTTTACCATTTTTTCAAAGTCGCTCAACATTCTTAAATAGCTCGAGAGTATTGCCATTGAATAATTCACCGTAATCCAAAATGGAAATACTAAGTTCAGGTATATATAGAGCCTTCTGCTTGGGCCAAATGAGAAATGGAGAAAAAAAAATGGGGTTAAAAATCTTGATGTATTGCAGAGAGAGGTAACACTGCAGAGGGATTAGAAAAATGGGGTCTTGTTAAGGGAATGATGGAGAAAAAAAATAAAAGGAGAGAATGGGTTCTGAATGGAGTTTTTGAGAAATAAAAAAACGATGCCTAAACACAGCGGTGGGGTATGAGCGTGAAATTGTGTATAGAGTTCATCGCTGTTCCCCCGTGTAACAGCCGTTGGATTAAGACGGGGTGACTCGATTCTCTTTTTCTCTCGTTCTTTCAAATATTCAAGGAGTCGTTACGTGAGTCACAACACAAGAGGGTTGATTGGGACTTGAGAACCTCTGTTCAGTACCGTTAGAGAATTATTTGATTCGAAAGTTACTTTTTTTTGGAAGTATGAATTTTTTATTTGAGAGAAGATAAAAATTTCTTGCGAATTATTTTTCGAGACGATAGAAAATCGTAGATTAAATTATTTCTTAAATATTTCCGAATAAAAATTCTTCGGAAATTTCCCGATCTTTTCGATAAAATCGACGAAATTTTGAGAATCCATCAATCTTACCCCTGAAAAAAATTCTCAATTCTACTGCGTCATACTTTATTTATTTTTAACAAACTTTCCGTGATTATAGTTTCTTTCCCTTTTTGGAGAAGCCTCAAGTAACATGGTGAAGAAAGTAAAATAAAAAAGGGGTGTAACACGAGCGAAGGATGTCTAACGTTATCGAACGTGGGGTTGTAACAGCAGAGGGGTTGAAGAAGCACTGCATGCCACAATTTTTGCGGTTGAGAGGGGAACTTTAAGAATAAACTACCACATAACCATGTGATTATCCGTGTGAATTGTTTTATTATTTTTTCCACTCCATTCTTTAGTTTCTTGGGAAGAAAAATCGCTGAAGAAAAATTTTCCTCTGCTCATGATTCTTTTCTCGTGTTTACTGACTTCGTAGACAAAACAAATTGTTGAAGTTGAATGAACAAAAAAAAAATGCAAAAAATCATGTTACACTCACGTGCTTAGAGTGAGACGCATCCAGGCGCGTTGCGTCAGCAGCGTCGACGCATTGCGTCGGGCTGGCCTTCGTGTCTGCTTATGAAAAATTTCACGTAAAACCCAATGCACCCGTCTTTGGTAATTTTTTATAAACGTGTTTACCTCTTCTTTTTATTCAAATTTACAATCAAATTATCGGCGATTCTTTTTTTAAACACTCCTGTTCACTGATTCAATTATAATATTAAAAAAAAAACAAAACACTTGACACTTTTTATTTCACGTTAATAACATTTTCAGTCTATCACTTTTATTATTCCTTTATTATTCAAAAAAATTAGAAAACACGATAGTATATAAAAATCGCAGAGTCACCGAATTTAATGATCATATACTTTCCCTCTCAGTTATGATATATCGATGAGAGCCAAACACAATTCACAAAAAAACACGTGTCACTTGAAATTCAGTAATTCAATGAGAACATTCCATTCACCAGATTATTTCAAAATAAATGCCCTTCTCCTTATCAATGGATAACCGCGAGGTCGATTCCGCGTTATCGACCCCGTTAAAATCACTGATTCTCTCGAAAATTTAATCCAATGATTCCCCCTTCAATCGTTGCACGTGATTGTCTTCCTTGTTCCTTGACGGAACAAAAGTCGCATCTGGAACTCCGCCAGTCTCATCCTCATCGACTGTACCAGAAGGAAGAAAAAAAAAATTTCTCTCCTTGTTCAGTTACAATGAGTGAAAAGAAGGGCGCCTCCTGCCCTTTGATAACAAATAACTCCAAGCGTAGAAAAAAAAGAATAAAATAAATAAAGAAAAGAAAATCTCCAAGATGTGACAGAATATGATGAATTCCTGACAGATGCAGTTTTTCCCAACGTCTACTTGTCAACTTGTCCCTTCTCTTTCATTCCGAGGGGTTGTTTTCACCCCTCTCAACTTAAATCCTGACGTATCTCTCCCTGGTATTACCAAAGGTGCCTAACACTTCGCGAAAACATTGAGAAAATCGTCACCACGTTGAACAAAAAAAAATCAACATAATTCCATCACTAAATAAATTTATTTAAAAACAATTTTCTCAAACTTAAGGCCTGTCTTTCGGAGTACAAAAAACACAACTCAGGCGTGCTGCCTGCCAAAGACGAAACACAACGAAGAGGCCCGCGCGAGTCAGCCCCACTAGTGTTTCTCTCCACTCGCTTACCTGGTGGCAGTGGCCTGGTGGCTCTTGCCTAGAGAATATTGCCTCTACCCCCACCACACCGCTCTAATACGAAAACCTCGGTTATCCCTCCACTACGAGGTATCATACACTCGCAGTATCGCCCCTGTGTAACCCCCACCACAATTACCATCGCCACACACTGGCATCACTTCACATCGCTTATTTTTCCCCTACTACTAAAATACAATATAACACCAACGAAAGCCAACGTACCCGGGGTATATAGGCAAATGCATCAGTCCCGCTTCGTATAGAGGCCTCCAAGCTCTCTTCTCGACACTCAGTCTTCGTTTAAACACATCGGTCATTTATATACACACGCACAACACAATACAATGAAGAAAGAGAGAGAGAGAGTGGATGATGAGAGAAAAGTGAGAGCAAAGTGAGCTGCCGTTACGAGACACTCGGTGGATCGAGAGACGCGTGCCGCCGTGCTGGATTACCATCGACAAGATGATTCACCCGTGCAAGAGGCCGAGAAAAAACGGAGAGGGGCAGGGGGTGTGTTACGGGGGGTGGATGACACGCTAACACTTCTGTCCAATTCCCCTCTTATCCCGTTTTTTATTTTACTTTCTCACAAACACTTGCTCTTTTTTCAATTTTATTTTAAACATATTTATAGGCTATTTTGAGGCAATTTACTCCAGTTTCATCGTTAATGCTTTCTTTCAACACTTTTCACACACAAGCTACCGGAGAATGACAACACAGTATCACACCTGTTTTTTCAGTATTTCGGGGATACTTGGAGGCATGGAGATTGATTAATCTCGAGATTGTCAGGTTGTTTTTCATGTTGTTAAATTGCTTTATCGTTTTGTAACAATGTGGAATTCTATGGACACACATTTTTTTAAAATGATTCAAGAGCAAGAGGAGAATCTCAATGTCAGAGGCATTTGCGCGCGCGTGAGTTGGGAAAGAGCGTTTGGCTACTGGGAGAGTGAACGAGAGGCCTCCGTTGGAGCGCCACGAACGAACGACTGTCGGAGACAATTTACGTGTTTATTGCCCGCAAATTATTCGAGCTAATGTGTCGCCGATAAGTTGAATCTCAAGTGGTGGGGAGAAAGTGTGATTTGAATGAGAGAATATGGGAGTGGGGAGAGAACAAAAATATAGTAATAATGAGGAGTGATAATAACGGAGCCGGTAGTAAGTGACAGAATTTAACTCGTTGAATAAAATTTTTTAGATAATTAATTATCAAATCGACGCCTGGAGATTATTTTTGTGACGCACAACAATTGAGTGTGATTTTTTTTCTCTCATTTCGTTTAGCGAAAAAAAAGGAGGAAACTTTTTTTTGGGAGATGAGATTCTACTGCGAGATAAATGGAGAAAACAATGCCGGGCGTCTTCAGAATTTTCATGGCTTGGTGAAAAAAAAATTATTTTTATTAGGGTCTTCCCTCTTCTTGTTAATTAGTTAGGTTCTCCTAAGAGTTAACCTGCCAACAAATGATCCACCAATTCCCAAGAGTGCTCAATTTCACGGGGTTTTCTATTTCAGTGTCTTCCGAAAGGAAAAAACAAAGAAAAAAATTAAGTTCGTTCATTTTGAATTCTTGGTAAGACAGTAGAAAAAACAGTCTTGTCGCTAGGAGATCTTGAAATTTGTCACATAGTGCAATATATATCTTTGTATTTTTTTAAATGAAAATAGAGCTCATTTTAACGATGGAATTTTTAATGGGACAATTATGTTGATTGTTTTTTTGATTTCGTTAATTGTGAGAAAATACGATTTTTATTATATTAATTATCGAATTAAAAAGTTAATTAATTTGGAGGTTAATTGATAAATCGATTTATCAATCTCTGAGTATATTTTTCATTTAAAAATTTTCAATTAAAAACCGCTGAAATTTTAATAAATTTGCTTTTATTAAATAAAAAAAATAAGAACATTTGAGTACGGATAAATAAATGGTTGAAGTATCTCTCCCATAATAAATCTGAATTTTTCTAAAAAATTAGCTCACTTAAAATTAGCGGAATGTTATGCAAACAATACTTGCAAATATTCGGATGTTAGTGTTCTTTTTTTATTCATGGGTGTCTCCTACGTTCTCGCTCTGTCACTGGTAAACACCGCGATTCGAAGTGCGGTAAAAAAATTTTATAGTTATTCTAAAATATTATCTTTTGTAATTCCGGGCATTAAAAAAAAGTGTTGACCTAACCTCAATCGTAGCTCCGAAAAAGCCTCAATTTTTCTTTTTTTCCTGTAAAATTCTCCCAAAAAAAAGTCAGTTAAAAAAATGCAAATTAACAGCAGATTGAGATATACCGAAAAAAAGAAAATAAAGTCGTAAAACAGATCGGTACGTTTGATCAGTGCAAAACAAGTATCCTATCCACTCTAATCTAGGCCACTGTCCTGTTAAAAATTATCAAGATAATGTACAAGAAGTTTTATTTATTTTTTCAATTTTATCTTATTTTTTCTTGCCTTTGGTAAGGGCATGGTGCCAGGGAGTCGCAGAACTGTTAATTACTGCCAAGGCGACAAGTGGCCATGTTTAAAGTTTCACCCAGGAAAGTGACCTTTCCTGCACCTCTGTAAATCATAGAACACAATACTCCACGGTCCCTTTGTTCTCCGTCCTCTCATCCACCGTGCCCCCCTCCTCCAGGAGTCCGCCGTATTTTTTTTCTTCCTTTTCCTGGCTTCTGGCCTCTACCAAATGGTGAAAATAATAAATAGATACCAAACGTTTGTATGTAAACCCGATCTTCGACCTGCGATACAGGTATAATCATTCTCACCGTGTTATTATCTCAAAAGCTCTTTAGAGTAGATAGTAAGAAGCCAATGGTAATATTATCAGTCGGATCAAAACCAAAGAAAATTCCCAGATCAACAAATAGATTTTAGAAGGGACAAGTTTAACTACCACCATTTTTCTACTCGTTCAAAGTCCTCGATTCCATTATTTTTATACGTTAAATATGTTTCATCATAATTAGACGTAACGGTTTTCATTTCAGTAGTGAAGAGGTAAAACAGGATAAGTCGATTTTTTTAGCCGATCTTCTCTCACAAATATCTCGGAACCTAATGGAGATACGCCTTTTTTGCCCTGATGCTTTTTTGTAGATAATTTCAAGAGCTACAGAAGAGCATTAGGACAAAAAGGACGTATCTCCATTAGTTCTCGAGATATTTCATAAAAACCATTGAGAGCGAAAATCCACATTTCATTCCTGTGCTGATTTAATTTTGTTAATATTCGTAGTATTTGCCATTCGTATTTTCACGCTCAATTTTTATCAGATAATAACGTATTTACGCGAAATATGAAATCTTGGTCCAAACATAACCCAGTTCGGATCAAAACCGAAATGTATTTCTCAGGAAAATTCTCCAATCAAGCTTGAGAATTAATCCAAAATATTAATTTCTCAATCGGAAAAAATCCATTGCCAAACAAATTCCTGATTGAATATTTTTTTCTCGCATTGTAATGCGTGAGGATTTGTATTCTCTTCCATCCCCGTATTTTCACGGAATTTATATTATTACTAAAAGATGAAGAGATGATTTTCAATAAAATATTAATTACACAAATTCTGAAAAAATTTAGCGGCACACAGAATTAATCTCGATATAATCTGCAAATTTTTTTCTAAAACGTGTGAAAATTCCCTATTACGTATTTTCTCGATCATTCGTAACACGTTATCTTCGTAATCCGCGTGGAATTTATTCGTTTCTTTCAACAATAAAAAAAACCAAAATATCAGTGAGATCGGAATCCAAAACACTTTATCAAAAACCTTTGACCTTCATTCATTCCATTTTTATTTCGTTCGATTCAATAAAATTTCTCACACAGCAGGTGTTATCTTGCGATATTTAGAGCACTTGGCGATCCATCTTTGCCGCACATAATCCATTTGAGATCGGTTGATTTCAAATTATCGATTTTTTCCATCGATTTCATATCAATATCAATTTATCCATATTGTTTATCATCTCCAGTTGTTTTTCATTGAACCAAAAGAAAATCTTAATGTGATTTGTCATGTTAATGTTCAAGAATTTATTATGTTTTCTTTTTTTTTAATTTGATTTTTTCCTTTTTAATGGAATTCGCTCTCATTCTCAATTATATATTATAAAATTTAAACCGCATTTTAATCAGTATGCGGTTGCTGGTTTGCCTATTACACTGTGTGGCATGCGTAATTCAACTCCCGCACACGCAATACTCAAGTTCCTCTCAGTGTTACATTATGGACTCCTGTTATTTCTGTGTGAGAGTCACGATCGAGTTTCCAACTGAGAAGATTATTATTTTCTTCATTTTATACTGAATGTGATAAATTGTTCGATCAATTCCCATCAGTTCCATCCATCATTAAGACAAATAAGTCAATGACGATGATTTATTTATTTTCATTTAGATTTTTAATTAAATAATTTAATTTTCATTTCTCTGTAGAATTCATTTGTCGACGAAATTTAAATAATTTTTCAACATCGTTAATTTAATGAGATAAAAAATGAATTATAAATATTCGAGATATCTTCATTAAAATCACACCAATTCAATATAAAATTTCAGAAAGAATTATTTTATCTCATTCAAATAATCTGGCATTCTAGATCCGTGTGTGGTCTCGAAGATATAATAAATTCTATTTCGCGAAAAAGATTATTTGATCAATTTCAAATTAGTCTTGGCATATAGTCGAAATAAAAAACAAATAAATCCAGAAAAACTTTCACATAAATTTCTCAACTCTCAAAAACCAAAGAAAATGATAATTATCATTTTTACAAAAGTTCAAACAAATCTGGGGAGTCAAGTGAATGATGAAGAGAGATGTAAAAATCAGTGGAAAAAATAAAACAAGATATTCTCCACGCCTCAAACATAATAACTCGAAGGAAAGACGAAGAAACGTTTCAATTATCGTTTTGCTCTGAAACGTGGGATATAACGTGGCTAGGATTTAACGTCGACGCCTATCCTCCATCTCACTACTTCAAGTATTGCCGCAAACTACTGCGAGGTCGGAGAGGCCAGAGATGCTGGCTACACAACTCTCAACATTGAGAATAAAAAAGGGCTAAATTGCCGATGGGTATACGCGGTAATTCTCACGTAAATCGCGTGCGATTGCGCCGGTAAAAACTGCCGGATTTTCGCTCAATAATTGTATCAATTGACTCCTAAAGTTTTCGAAAAAACGCGTGAATCCATAACGGACATTTTTTATTTAACAAAAACGTTGTGAATGGAGTAAATTTTTATTTTAAATGATTCAATATTCGTTTCGAAAAAACGCACGAATCCGTAACCGATATTTTTGATTTAAAAAAAAACGTTACACTTTTGAAGAAAAATGAGAATTCAATATTTATATTATTTCATTTTTCCTGGGAAATTCAAGAACGATATCGTTGCTCTAAAGTCGAAAAGACGTAAGTGCCATCTTTTAAAAATGTACAAAAATTGAATCTACACTCATTTTTTTATGAAAATACTGACTTACGCCCTTTTGATTCTATGACGATGATATGGTTGTTAAAATCCAATAATTAATGAAGTTTTAACGAGCCACCTGAATTTTCAAATATGACTGAAAAATTGAATAATATATGAACTTGAATTTTCCGTTATTCGAAAATTCAACGCAATTTTCCTGGAATTTTTATGAAATGCCTGAAATTTCGTTCATTCACTGGATAATCCACTTCAAATGATTACGAAGAATCATAATTTCCTGGAAATTCGACCAATAATTCGCGATGGGATTTCAAAGTTTATTTTTTTTCATTGTAATTTCAATATTTTCATATCAAATGAATTTTTAAGAGACAAATTTTGTTAAATTTCAATTTTGTTAAATATTTCAATATTTTTCCATTGAATTTTAAATAATAATTTTCTAACAGTGTATAAATGGAGTAAATTTCCATTGAAAATAATTCAATATTCTTTTAGACTGTTGATGAAAACACGCGAGAGATGAGACGATTGGGAAATTCTTGGCCTCGTCTTTATATATCTTGAAGTTATGATTATCTCCGTTTTTTTTCTTCCATCACTCTTCGACTGATGCTATCCAAACGTTTTGAGTATCACCTACGTTGTTATATACACCTATCGAGTATCTTTTAAAATGGCCGCTATGAATTTGGGTCGAATCTAATTGGCGTTCCGATTACCAAGAAACGATTAAGGAGCCAGTTTTTATTTTTATACTTCATTATTCTTCTTTTATTCTCTGAATATAATGACAGCCATCTCTCTACACTGTTTCTGCATAATTCGCCATTTTCTTTTTTTAAATTCATTCTCTTAATTTAGATGTAAAAGTTTTTTTCCCAAAAAATTCACCATAAATCCAATGAAAACGTGACGGTTAAATTGTCAGCTATTGTATTTCTTCATAAATGCCTCAGCCAATTTGACTCCTCGAGTGTAAAAA
This sequence comes from Aleiodes sp. PSUC_FEM 10030003, assembly GCA_018902275.1. NCBI lineage: Eukaryota > Metazoa > Arthropoda > Insecta > Hymenoptera > Braconidae > Aleiodes > Aleiodes sp. PSUC_FEM 10030003. The sequence goes on from JABSMS010002961.1 coordinate 12,069, forward strand.
AGGAATTTCAGATAAGAATCTTAAAAAAAAACTTCCCAAGATTCCTCAACAAAGTGTCCAACAGCTGACACAGGTTCGCACTTTTTTTCTCGAATTCTTCCTCGACTCCTTTTCGTTTTCACCTTCTGTTCTTTTTTTACTATTCGGAAGATCTCTTAATAGCTCAGAAACGATTTATACCTAACCTATTTGGTCATAATATCCAGAACGAGAGACCTACCACAGTTTTAGCGACACCAAGCGTCTCAAAGTTGAAATAACAGTAGTAACCCTCTTCTTTAGTAACGGCCAACGCACAAAACACACGTCAAGTGACTTCTTCACTCTGCAACAATAATACGAGAAAATGCGTGTGGTCTTCGTCATGATTTCTTTTTTTCTTTATTTTCTGCAACTTGACATGATCCAACCACTTGCGGAATTCCACGAACTCCATTCTCCTTTTGAATATTTTTAATATATTTTTTTTTCGCTTCGTCGCTAAATAAAAAAACGCATCGGAAATTATTTCACATGCAATTTCATTTAATTGTGGATAGTAGTTCTACGTAGAAGCGCAAAATATACTAATACCTCGTGGCAATATTTGCAAACAGGTAATAGACGGGTTAGGAATGGCGCCTCGATAAGTGGCGCACGGACTTGCAATTCTATGTGGATGTGTTTGTATAGTATACAAGAGATGTAGAAAATTAAGAATCCATTGCCATTGGGTGTGAATGGATTTTCCTGTTGGGAATTTCATGATATTTTTCCATTCGCTAAATAATTCACTTGTGCTTTTCGTATTTGTATGAAGCATTAAACTCTTTATTTTTCATTCATTCGTAATTTTATATCAATTAACCCTTTGAAACATAGTGACATACTGGTTTCACTCTGTTTTTCTTGAATAAAAATCTTTTTTAGCGGATAACGACGAATGTAAATATATATTTAGGATATTAGAAGATGGTGGAAAAATCGTTGAAAATAAAAAAATATGAACAAGTGGGAAAATTCGTGAAATATGACCAAAAGAGGGGTTATGATGTTCAATGCAAAAGAGAAAATCTTTCAAATTTTTTAAACTTTGTCATAATTTATTTATGAAGCTTCCTAAGTCACAAGTAAATAAATTATGAACATAGAAATAGGAAATTAAAACTAAAATAAAGAAGAAAGTGCAAAGGGGCCCGGCGCCTTATATTTTATACTACCGTTAAGGCACAAAACTACCTTAAATTAATTCTTCATTGAATTTTAAAATATATTAAATTTTAGTTCCAAGTTAATAACAATCGATATCACTACCGAGTGCTATCAAGGAATTTTCTCGTGTCGTAACCAGAATAACAAGAATTATAAATGATTATTTTATATCTACCCACTGTAATCTCACTACTTAATCCATGGATAATTATGTAACAATACCAGATAATTCAAAAAGTTCTTAATAATTATTTAAAAACATTTCAATTACTATTGTTTACATTTCTTCATTAAATAAATAAACAAGTGCATTTAAATTGCACATTTACTAATAATTAATCGTTTATTTATTATTGTTTGCAGATTAATTGCTGGATAGTCGCTGCTAAACTATCGCGAAACTATTGCAACACAAGAAACTCGATAATTCGCCTCAAGCTACTATTCAAAGTGAGTTACAATTTAATTCTTCATCGTGATAAAACTGAATTTCGTACTTTCACCCCAATGAATTCTTTCCATTAATTTTCCGTTATTTATCGACTGTTGATTTTTCGCTTCAAGCAAAACACTTTTCCATTGTAAACCATCACTCATTATCCGAATGATAAAAATCATCGGAGCATCTAATTCGTGGATCAAAATTCATCAGTTCAATCCCATTATCGTAATTGTCAAATATATTTCTCAAACTATCCAGAAAACAATGAGGATTTTAATTATCGGAAGTACTCTAGAATTAGGAAGTACGTGGCACGCGCATTAATTTAAAAATAAATAAAAAATGTCATTAAATCATTCCAAGATGGAGGCTAGATTAGATGTCGATCGTCTTCTGAAAAAAAAATTATTTTATCATCGATAAATATCAACTTAGTAAAATTCCCGTGAAATCCGCACGGAAGTGGCTACTTCCTGTCGTTTGCAAATAAAATAGAACTTGCAACGTTTCTAACCCTCGTATTTCAAACGATCTCGAAAAAAATTCTCATTCATTTCTTATCGTAAATTCAATTGATAAAGCTATTTCCAATTGATTATTTCAAGACAAGGCGGAAAAATAAAATCTTTAGATAATAATAAACATACGTAGTAATAGCAAATAATGGGGGGGAGAAAAGGATCGCTGCAAGAATCGCGAATGGAATGCTCTGTGCAAACACACGGGTAAACTGCACGGGCGGAGAAGGTGCATATATGTATGTAACTGCATATAAAGCTTCGGGGGATTCACCAAGAATGTGTGCGTTTAATTGTTGTGTGTTGTTCGTGCCGACTGGATCCCACGAAAAAAAAAGAAGCCACGGTTAAAAGTGTTTGCACTGAGGGAACAAGAGTCTCCTGCGTTCTTCTTCGACTCTTGCAATATTCCGTCTTTATTTTTTGGGGGAAGAATTCCTGCAGTTAGTTTACACTGGGGCCTTTTTTCCCTTGTCCAATCCCCAAACAATGATATTATGAACAAGTGCGATGTTATAACGCACAGGAAGTTAACCAGACAATGATAATTCCTTCAGAATGGGGTTGCTGCACGATTTTTTTCAGTTGCAAAATTTAGATGGGTAGGAATATGATCCACGAGGAGAAATTTGGAGAATCGCGTTTTTAAGGAGATTTCCTAGGAATCCCAATTCGTCGGGATTTTAATTTAACTGTCGCAGCATTGGAGCGGGTTCAGCTTTTTGATGATTATTATTAAAAAATGTAGTCGATAAAATTGTGAAATTCTTCTTACTTTCGTCTTCTGGAATCTTAAAATATATCAGGATTATTCCGCAGTTTAAAAATTCATGCAGCCGCCCTATTGCACCTGTTTTTCATTCGTTCGTTATTTTGACGTGAAGAAATGTTTTCCAACATTTTACGTAGGAAATCGCCGGTAATCTTTTATCGAATCGAACGAATACTTGAGATAAACGTGAAATAAATTCATAGCGTAGTTATTTCCAGGTATTTTAAAATAAAAAAAATCACTGAGCTTCGGATATGTACCAAGCAGTCTCCTATAAACTCATCTCCTGTACATTTTTTTTCGCGAAAAAAAATGTATTCCTCATGAAAATATCCATTCGATATTGCTCGTGATTGCTGAACTACGTTTCACCTCCGCTGCAATGAAATAAAAATAGAAATACACATTTTCCAGTCTTCAAAGCCGATTAACGCAGTTCGACTCGTCGACTATTTCGGATTCGGGGGAACTAATGCCCAATGATTAATTTTCACGAGCCCTTTTTTTTCGTTCAAAAAATACAAAATGAAGAGAAAACAAAAAAAATCGTGTGTTGGCCAATATCAGGTGGTACAAAAATATTTTTCTACCTCGTGTATATTATTTTAACTAAACCCTCTCGAGCTCTTTTCACTCGTTTCTCCAAAACTTTTCGGGAATTAAAAAAGAAAAAAGGGCGAACTCATCTCTTCAAAGAAAACTCGAATATACCATTTAAAAAATCGAAGAAAATACTTGAATAAACTCAAACGAATGTTCCTTTGATGACGCAACAAGTGTGTGTTTGGACATTATGTTTTTGGAGAAATACAAATTGAAAATAACTCAAGAAAAACCGGAGATTTTCTCTGATGAACTAAAATAAGGCAGTGGCTGTCCGTACAATATACAATTCAAAGATATCCGAGAAAAGATTTGGATAGTGCTGCACCTGGAGTCGAACCCAGGATCTTCCAATGTCGCGTCGGGCGCTCTACTCTAAATCTCTTATCTATAACGGGCTGGGAGTAGTAAAACTTTAAGGTCACTACTATAGTTTCAGTAACATTCGGAATTGCTGCCCTCACGTTCCAAAATTTTTACACAAGAACCTAGTAATATTCACTATGTATTCTGTACTGTATACTACAATTGATTGGGACGATTGCGTGAAAGACCTCAACATTATCATTATTGTTAGGAGAACATCGTGAATTTCTCTCAATATAGACTTTCTCCTGATGATTTTTGGCTATTATAGACTGAAAACGGACTAAATTTTTTCGACTCGGGGAGCTATCCCATTCTATTCCAAATTTCCATTTGAATTACCTTGAAACATCACTCACACAGTCATATCCCCACTCCACTGCCCTTCCTGCAGCCTTTGAAATTTAAATTAAATTATGTTCGTGATAGACTGTGGTTGCGATTGTTGCAAATAAATAAATTCTTCCCTGCGCTTTCATAACTCATCCCAAAAATTCTATAAAAATAAAAACCTCAAATGATCTACACAAACGACCAAATACAATCCCAAACAACGTTGTATTAATAATCCATAGAAGCTTAATCGTGACACACGAAGAATGGCTGCGATAAAAAAAACTGTGATTCGTGAAGGTATATGAGCCGTGTCGGTTGACTGAACCAACTATGAACAACACATTAGTCAAAGACTGTAGAAACAGAGTGCATTGCCTCGTTCAAAAATGTTACTACATCTATACAACTCTTCTGTCTCTTCATCTCCCCCCCCCCCCCTCATTGCTA
>JABSMS010002962.1:0-36673 GCA_018902275.1 Aleiodes sp. PSUC_FEM 10030003
CATTGAGCAATTTAGATGAGTAGAAGCATCGATGACACCCGACTTTTACTGATTAAACAGAATAATGATCGAATGAGATATATTGCTAATTGAAGGTGGGTCAGACCATGGCTCCATTCTATGCAGCAGAAAATTCATAGGAACTGAATCAGGAAGGGTCATTTGGTTAATCTCAAATCAGGTCGACAAAAGGTTTTGGCAGATTGTGCCTAAATGAATGTGTTCTAGAGTTGCTGGCCGAGCTCATAGCAGGAAGGTTCACGAATTAGGTACTTTGAATACCTGATTCAGGTTTCTAGATTCAGCACAATTTTGATATCAAGTAAATGATTTTCTGATTCAGATTCCTTCAGAAGTCAATTTTTCCATCCATGGGAAACTGACTGAGGTTCCTTCGGAGACCTAATTATAGAAACCTAATTTAAACCTGAATCAGGTCCACGGATCAGGTGATATTGATACTTGATTTGGTTTTTTAGCTCAAACTCCATTTAGGTATCTAGAAAAAGCTGCTCTGGATTCTCCCGGGAGTCGATTTCTACTCTCTCCCGCCTTGTCCTCTAGTTTGACATCAATTTGTGACGGTTTGAAAAAACCGTTCAAACTGCAGCATTTGCTGCGTCAGTAAGCATCAAATGTCAAGAGTTTGATTCGTTCTGTAACGGGGATTATAATGATAGCTATGAGTGAAACATTACGAAGAGACACTGGTATTTTTCAGCAGAAGCGTGTTTGGTTGAGGAATAGAGCCAATGAAGAGAACTCATGCGGTGCTGAATGACACGTCGATGACGACGTTTGCTGACTACGGCTAACGAGGTGGGCGTTGGAGTTAACGGTTGATTCGCGCCTCGTCATCACGCGCCTCTGCAAAACGATGAAGAGGACAGAGTGGAGGTAGAGGAATTGTGGCTGATGCTGGAGAGACCAGGGGATATGATGCGAATACTGGAATAGACGTAGGTACTGAGAGCAAGTGGAGACGACGTTAAATACAGAGGGATGGAGGCACTTTAGGGAGTCTGTGTATGTGGGAGGAAAGGTGGGTTGTGTGTGTCCCGCAACGAACGGATCTCGACGGGATTACCTTGGTCGAGCGATTTGACGGAAGAGAGCTCGTGAGGTACAGACGAAGGGCATCGAGAAGAGGAGAGCTTGGAGAGGGTTTGGATGGTGTTGGAGGCACGTCAGCGCGTCACTCATCCCTAATGCCTTCATTCCGTCTGTGTTCTCTCCAGGCACCATCCTCTCCATCGTACGGGAGAGATGCGGCCAACAGCATCCTATATTCAACTGGATTGCGGGTTAGAAGAGAGAAAGAGTGAGAGAGGGCTCTTGAATATTTTCCATGGACCAATAAACTCGTTACTTTCGAGGCTTTTCATTCAATTTTACAGTGAAGGTAAAATCTCTTTAATATGGTGACATTATTGTAGTTAAGGCATGGTGAAATTTCGTAAGAACGATGGGATAATGGATCCTGTCTCTTCCAATAACTCATCAATGTCTATAAATCGGGGATACTCTTTTGAATTAATCGGAATGAAACAGAGAGCTTATTGGATGAATTTAGGGGTGGTCTGAAGGGCCGGAGATGCATGAATACAATCAGATGGATAATGTCAAACTGTGGGAATGAAAATTTGATTGATGCGTTAGTTTGTAGATTTCCCACGTGATATAAGCTCGAGGTGGATGGCTTTGAAGAGTTGGGACTTTGAGATTCTAATTGCGGAGGAAGTACAGTGGAATGCAGTGTGGCATGCGTAGCAGTTGGGGTAAGACCCCGATACTGAGATAAGAAACAAGTGGAGAACTTGGTATATAAACACAAATGTCCGAAGATAGGCTGTGGAAGACGAGAAAAGAGATGACTCGACACGATGTTAGCGTTAACCCAAGCGAGACCGAGTTACATCTGCTATGTTGGATGTATTATCTTTATGAGAATCTGCCTCGTCATTGCCCACCAAGCAGAGTCAAGCTTTTAATCTTTTGAGAGAGTTTGAAGATGCCAAATGCTTGAGCGGAAATTTTCATTTTCGGAAATAACTAGTTGAGGGATGTTTGACATTTTCATGCCACAAGATTGTTGAGAGTATCTCGGAATGGGTGGGAGGTAGAGAAATTTTTGTAGGAACGGTTTTTGTTGAGAAAGGTTAGGGCTACAAAAATGATCTCTTGTAAAATTTCGATAAACTCACGTGTTTCAGAGATATTTGGGAAATTGTGTTCGAAGAATGTTTGAATTTTCGTCTTTTGTGAATATCTTTGGAAGGAATGGGTTTATGGGAATTCGTCCCTAGACCTTTCTTGTAGGTTTCATGTTTCTCTAAGAAAAAGTCCTCATGTTAAATTTTACTATCTCGATCATTTACGGGGATAATCGAGAAAGACTGAATTTCACTGGAAAATCGATTTTTCGTGATGATAACCTTTTCGGAATTAATGAATTTCACAAATTCCATTGGAAGACTCGCCCCCCCTTTTCGAGATACTAGAAAAACCATTCAAGGAACTCTTCATATTTTCTATTTGTCTTCCGAAAACTAATGGACCAAATACTGCATTATAGCATTCTTCAGCGTAAATTTCCCTGGCTTATCGATGGGAACACGAAATTTCTTGAAATCCGTGAACTTAATTTCCGGTCAAAGCAAATCATGCTGATATACCAACTATCCAATTTTTTTTCGACAGCAAAATTGAGGGGGCAGTTTCTGAGACAATCAGAAAAGTGATCCTCCGTAAAATCGATGAGAGCAAATTGGTGACCATAGAGTTTTGGGCGTGGTTGAATCGGGTCTCTGTGACACGGCCACCTCAATCACTGCGTGACGCCCAGACCTGTCATTATCACGCGACCCTGTCCATCCAGGGGTCTACATGAATACCAGGCGGTCTCGACCTCTCTCTCCATCGCATTCACTCATGTAGAATGAGAGAACAGTGTTCGCACAGTGATCCTAATGGCGAAGAAACATTCTTCCAGGATGGCACAAATTTGAGAGATACGTGAGCATTGAAGCCCAATCGCTTCCAATTTTTGGTAGCTCTCCAACTTTATTCGAATCAGATGTGAAATAGTAAGGAACTATCTGGGAGAATGCTACCATCCAATGGACAATCTCTGAGGACGACCCCATGACCTCCATTGCTTTGTCTCCCAATTTCATTGATTAGTCCAATGGCTTATCGGACCAAAACCTCCGACCTCCTTATCTTCACCAACATCGACCACTTCGATTGCATCGCACTAATGAAACTACCCCAATGTAGGGACTAACTAATCCCTTCTGTTGACGAAACAAGGAAGCAGGAAAAGGCCGAATTGAGGACTACATGCGTGTAGGGTAACGAATTGTGTCGAGAATGACGAAGTACATGCAGAACGAGTTTCCCATATATTTTGAATTTTATTTGTTAATTGATGCACCCGAAGATTATGTTTGAGTTATGTTATTAATTGGAAAATATTGAATGGGTTCAACAGTTTAAATTTTATTGGATCAGTGACAAGGTTGACTTTTGTGAAATATATGAGAACGCTAACGTGAATAAAGAATGGAGAGAGATTACATGTATTGGAGTTTTTTATGTATTAGGTTTTTTTATTTTTTCCTAGTGTTATTTTCTATCCCACTCAATCAATCAAGTTAGCACAAGGACGCAAACTTTACTGTAAATGTGAGTTTAAGCCTCCAGGATGTTGCCATAGTCATAGTCTTCTGGATGTAAGCTTTGTAAATAATTGTAAATACCTAAAAATCTCGAATGTTAAAGACATGGTAAATAAATCGTGAATAAAATTTACATTATAATTTTGATCAGGATAGCTTGAGTTCAATCATTTTCCAGTTCAAATTTCCCGCTACTCCAATGAAATCATAAAAATCTAAAAAATCCATCAACTGACAGCAACGTAAAATTTCCCCTCAATCACTTTAATTCTCTCTATCAAGTTACAAATTCACCCATTCCCCCCGTAACACACTAAATTGCTGAGAATCAAGGATAATTATAACGTCCGTAGATAGTTTAGATATGGGGCGGACGCGCGCCTCCATACACAGTTCGCGCTATTGCCCCGGGGCATCAATTTCCCTTCCCCCTCTCCTCTTCGAAACACACACATACAGGCGGAACCCAGCAATCATCCAAACAGTCAGTTCTTTCAGTCAAAGTTTCTCCTATTTAATTATCCATTTAGAGTATATAATTTTCCATTCGTGTCAAACGCTCTCGTTTTCCATTAGGGTGGAGTAGACGAAAGGGAGTGAACGATTTGAGCACGTTCCTCTTTTTTTTTTTTACGAGCCGCCTAATTCGGAGCGTGGGAGACGCTAAGAAGAAAAACAAAAACTTTTTGAAGTTACGAGATTTTTGAATTTTTTTTTTAGAGGGGGGCGGGGGTTTTCATTGGAACGATCGGGAAATTTCCGGAAAATGATCGATGAAATTGATTTTTGAATTATCTCGGAAAGCATTGATTAAAATTCAATTGATTTTGGCGGGAAATTCAAAGTGTAATTTTAATGAAATTGATGGATTTTGAAAGATTCATGTTTCATCAAAAAGAGCGGGAAATATGCACTCAGAATTACTGTAATGAGGTCCCCACAACTGCATCTTTTGTCAAGATATTAAAAAAACAATTAATTATCTCAAGTTTACTCCTTCAATTATCTCGTAAACAACATGTTCAAGATCAATTAAATTATATCGTTTTCCGCTCTTTCTACTTTAAAAAAAAATCACTGATTTTTTTCCCTCGCTGAAAATTCCCATTATCGATAATGACATAACAGACAATTGGAACAGAAGTTGAGTGTAATAGAAATCGAAATAAATAAAAAAAAATATTCGAGTGGAAATATTGGTTGAATTGAAAATGTATTTTCACCAGATAATACGATAAGCTTGTCATTATAGAGATGAAAATTCGTATGCGGAAAAAAAACAAACAAAAAAAAATGAAATTGATAGGAACAGAGATATTATTTGCTCTCCTCGACATGTTTTAATACCCTTGTGTATCGTAAAATTCGAATGACCTGTCACTAATTTAACGCTTCGTAATATAATTCATGTTGTACACAGCAAATTGTATGTGAATTCGACACATAATTCGAGAGCATTTTTTTTCAATTCAAACAAATCAACTTTATTCGATTTTTATTCGTGATTTCAATCGCAAATAACGATGAATTTTGGCATGTTGAAATGCGTACGTTGCGGAAATTCAAATAGAACATTCTACTGTTAGTTGGGGGAAGGGGGGGGGGGTGAATTGAAAAGTACCTGAGGCTATGCTACAAGCACTGACAATCACCTGTCTGGCTTGTCTTCCTGCGGTACATGTTTCAAGCCTCCCCTGCTCCTCCTTCACCCCCTCCCCCGCCCCCTAACCGAAAACAGGTGCATCAGGCTTATATTACTAACGTAACGTAACTAAAATTTTCGATAATTTCCATCAGTTTGATGGGATGCATGGAAAATTGCAAATCAGTTGGGAAATTGTCGGCCATTCATTGCTGATAGTTGATGAATAATTTCATGAGGTATTGTTGTATGTTAATTGAGGGGGAATGATGAAAAATCAATAAAAAATTGAGGGGGTGGGGGCTGATGTCTGGAAAGGTGATGGATTTTTAAAATTTTATTGGCTTGATGCATAGTGAGGGAAATTTCAGCAGGAGTATTATATAATACAACAAATTTTAGTCGACTGATTTTCGAGATATCGAGGAAATGAGAAATGAGGGTTTTAAATAGTTTTTTCCTAGTATCTCGGGAACGAGAGGTCGCCTCAAATTGTTGCGGTCTTCCATAGATTCTAAGATACTTTCGAAGACCTAAAAATGTCACATCCTCTTCATTCTTCATTTCATCGAAAAGAGCGGGAAATTTGAAGTGAAAAATGGTAGAATACAATCCCCGCCAGACCAATAGTTTTTGAGCTGATCCAAAACATTAAGAATTAAAAAAAAAAAATTTTTTTTGCATTTCTCGAGAACTATTGGTTGGGCGGCAATTGTCATATATTATTCCCCACTTTAAATTTCCCGCCCTTTCCAATAGAATCACCAAAATCTCAGAAATCTCTAAACTTAGTTAACCCGAAAAAAGGAGTTATAAAAAAAATTCTCTATTTATCCATTAATGTACCCAAAACGATCAATATTCCCTCCGAAATTATCTCCAAACGTTTGGATTGTCTTCCCGAAAAAGGAAAAAATCAGAGCTCACCTCTTCTTCCCCCTCGCGCCATCCAATATCCCGTTGAGCCAAATTGCCCGATCTGAATTGTTAAGGTTTTGTCCCATCCCCGAAAAATTCCCCACGTAACCCAGTATAGCCTATTTTCATCTCCGCCAATATACCAGAAACACATGAGAATTTTAGGGGGTGCCAGTATAACCCCGAGGGGTTAGACAAGAAGAAATAAATACAATATTATGCAAACGGGTGTATCCACCATGTGTGTGTCTATACGTACGTGTAAAGGGCTGATCGTGCGCAATGCTGATGGCAAAGCCTTGGGAATCTCGGGAATCCCGAATAAATTGACACTAAATGTTGAGAGCAGGAGGGTCCACAAGTTCTGAGAGAGCACGTTTATATCGTGTAAGAGATTCGAAAAAAAGAGGCGAGAATGAGCGGGAAAACACGCGTGTCGTTCATACGCATGAACGATCACTGACAAAGGGCGCTTTTTTTAGAGCTTATGGATAACACAGTTTTGTCAAACATCCATATATGATTCCAATTTTCACTATATAAAACGCGCCGACTTGGAAATTTAATTTTGATTTCATTGGAAAGAGCGGAAAATTTGAGGCGGAAGATATAATGCAATATAATACAATTGATTTTGGTCAAATAGTTCACGAGATAACGAGAAATTGAGAAATGATCAATGAAATTGATTTTTGAAATACTTATCACTCCATTTTGGCGCGAAATTCGAAATTTGATTTTTCCGAAATTGATGAATTATTGAAAATTCATGTTCCATTAAAAAGAACTGATATAATATACTGGAGATATTCAAAAAAAAATTAATCACTCCAATTTTTACTTTTTCAATTATCTCGTAAACTATGCGTTTGAAATCAATTGTATTCCATAATTTTCCGCCTCAAATTTTCCGCTCTTTCAAATGAAATCGTCAAACTAAAAAAATCCGCACATTTCATGAATAAATATAACGAAATTTTAATGATAAAATGTATACACAATTTCTCGATGCATACAGGAGCTACGTAGATTGACAGCTGGATATTTTTATGCGAAGCCCCATTCGATAATCCATTCGGGAGTTTTATGGCTTTGCTTCATGCCTCCCGGTGACGTTGCCGCGCGTATGAATTTCTGACAAGAGTTCAAATTGTTTTTCCATTCTACATCATCATGATTATTATCGTTTACAATTTTATCTTTTATTATTTCGTGTTTCATCACTCATGAATGCATTCTACATGTTTGCATATATATTTAAAAAAAATAACACGGTTTATTAACAGCTGAGGTAAAGCTGTGTTAATAATTCACTGTGACCGGAAAGACTGAATTTAATAGCAACAGAACAAATTTTCTTGGAAGAATCTCATAACAACCTACGCAATTTTATACGCAAATGTGCGGGAGTTATATTAAAATAAGAATGCCCTTAAGACTCACACGATATGGGGTGCAGGAGGGAGGGGGGCTTGTTTAGCGCTTGTTTGCCGGCGCAAAAATTACGTGGGCATCATAGTGAATTCAATGAGCTCGAGAATCTTCAAGAAATCATGCAAATTTCCAAAAAAAAAAATTTCTTATTTTTTCAGGAAATTTTTCGTTTTTGGTTAATGAAGTTTACCAATTTTTGAAATTTCCATGATTCTATCGAAAAGAACGGGAAATTAGAGGCGGAAAATGACATAATTCAATCGCCGCCAGATTAATAATTTTCGAGATATTCGAAAAAAAACATTTTTTTTCTGCAAATTCCCAATTTTTAAATGATCTTAGAAACTATTGGTCTATATCGTTTCCCGCCTCAAATCTCCCCGCCTTTCCAATGAAATGAAAGAAATCCGTAAATCATTAAGCTCCTTCATCATAAGGAATTCAAAACATTCTAAATTCGTTTAAATTCCTGTACAGAATCGAGAAATAAATTTAATGGTATAGAAATACGAAGATGGATATACGAAAAGCCATTTGGCCGTGTAAAATAGAATCTCCACCGCACAAAGATCGAGCAGATCGTACACCCAGCCGTAATTAGACTCTACCACTGGTTAGAATCGGTTGGAGATACCGAAACGGTAGAGGTCATGTACGGTCGAATCCAGAGCAGTGGCCAAGAGAGAGAGAGAGAGATGCTCGGTCTACTCGTCCAACCATTCTCTCTCTTTCGCTCCGGCAATTACGAGGAGAAATACCTCATTCCCCTTTCTCACCTCTGCGTTTCATCCAACATGGTTTTACCTCTTCCCTAGCTCATCCCTCACTGAATACTAGTGCAATCTATAGGTAATCCGCAAATGCACTTTGTCCACTCCTATTTGCGCGTCTGTGACACAGTATTGATTGCAAAAAATTCCAGTAAAAGTTGAGGGATTTTCGGAATTTTTATGATTTCAGCGGAAAAAGCGAAAAATTTGAAGCGACAAGTAATATAATACAATCGATTTTGATCGAATTCCAGCCCAAATTTCCTTTTCTTTTCGATGAAACATGAATCTTCTAAATTCATCAATTGTTTAAAAAATCAGTTTTTGAATTTCGCGCCAAAATGGAGGGATAAGTATTGAATCGAATAGATCGCAAAATTCGAGTCGGAAACTGATCTAAAACAATCAATTTTGGACGAATAGTTTACGAGATTTGATTTTCTCGAGGAGTATTATATCGTAGCCCTAGAGTCAAGAGGGCGTAAGTGCCTTTTTTTAAATCTACAAAAATTGAATCTACATTCATTTTTTCATAAAAATACTAACTTACGCCCTTTTATTGTTCAGCAAAAAAAATGGCACTCACGCCCTTTTGATTCTAGGGCGACGATATCATTTTCCGTCTCAAATTCTCCAATCTTTTTGATAAAATATTTATCACTCGATTTTGGCGCGAGATCCAAAAAACTATTTTCAGAAAATTTATCAATTTTCCGAATTTCATGTTTCATGAAAAAGAGCGAGAGATTAAAATTCCGAAATGACGCGAGAAGTCATTAAATCCACAAATAAAAATCACATGAAACTCAAAACATTTTGAAAAATTCAATAACATTTGCATCTGACAGGTTTCAATGTTTTTCGCGATTGATTCATGAGTTTCAATCGAATAAAAAAACCGGATTGAAATTATTCAAATTCCAAAGTAAAATTCGTTTCCATTTGTTCGGATATTGACACGTAAATAAACGTAATCTAGTTCATTGAATTTTTGTATTTTCAAATTTCCCGCGGCCTGAATTAACGAGTAAGTCGAGTCAATAGAGAGATCAACTTTTCTGAGGCGATAAAATTGATAGAATTTGGGAATTTTAATAGTTCCAGTGGAAATTTGAGGCGGAATATAATGTGATAAAACCTTGGCCGGAATAAAATATTTCTCGAGTTGTTCAAAGAACGATTTTTCCCGAAAATTCTCATCTTCCTCATTATTTCGGTAATTATAGATCCAAAATCAATTTTATTATATAATTTTCCATCGCAAATTCCCTGATCTTTACAATCAAACCAAACCACTCCATTTTTGCGGGAAATTCAAAAAAGTTTCATTGAAATTTGCACCGGAAATTGATATAATAAAGTCTCCGTCGCTAAAAAAAATTATATCATAAGCAACCCCATTATTTTTCACTTCAACTAAATTTCTGACACATTCAAATTTCCCGCGGAAGAAATAAGCTCAAAAATCTCCTAAAAACGGTTTCCACTCGAGCTGAATCATCCATTAAAGCATTCTGGGATCAGTAACTTTTCAACGAGAATGTGCTATAATTTTGCGGGCATATAACCCTAGGGGGGACACACGAAAACACAACATCGAGGTGATTACATCTGGATCAGACGCGCGAGAAGCGAATTGTTCGGGAGATAACGCTAATCAGAGCGAATCATTCTCTGTATATCTGTGCATCCTCCGATACATCATTTACTATGAGGTGAAGGGAGTCATGCGGGGTGAGGGTGAGGGGGGGGGGGAGATAGAGTGGAATATGACACTGTGCACATACCAGAATAGAACAGAATGTGCTGGGGATGCTAGCGCCGGCGCTATCCTCTCTCTCTTGTATGTGTATGTGATATAATCTGGCTTTTCCCATTATTATTCATATATTCCGTATCACGTCTGTTCATATGAACCAGTGTGTGGTGGCTTTGGCCGACGGGGCCCTATAACACTCCGACATGCAACCCTGTAAATAGCCTAAGGTAACCACTTACAGTGGTTACCTCTCATCTTCATAATACACGTGTCTGATCATCAATGAGATCCTTTTTCTATAAAAATTCATGAAGTCGAGAATTATCTAGGTATTCAGATTTATTCAACTCCCCGTGTCCAATATAGGAAACATGGAAAATGATTGGTACAATATTCGTAGTCAGTGTTGGCAACTAACATGACGCCAGTTTTGACACAATATGAGATGCCAATAACGGGAGGAGGGAAAGGAAAAGCGGCCATTATTGGTGCCAACATTCCGGATAACGGCTGAAATTAAACCAATAATGGTACAATGTTGGGATGTTACCCGGTGCCAATATTGGCATGTCATATTGGGCCAATGTCGGCGTTATGTCGGATGCAAATATTGATATTGGTCATTTTTCCGATATTGGTAAACCCTGCACGTAGTGGCCCAATTTTACATGCCAATATTGGCACCCAACATACCGCCAACATTGGCGGAATATTACTGGCTATTCAATAGATTTTTCAAAATTTTCAAAAATCCAAAAATTTCATTTCCTCAATATGCAAAATGGTTTCCACCAGATTTAAATTAACGAATGATTTGTGGCGGGCATTTTGAAAAAGGAAAGAATTCCGTATGGTTTCATTGATATCAATCATTCGATAAATGACGTCTCACTTTCATCGCAAGTGAATGGATTAAGTTAAGTGTTATAAATATCGTTCAACGGAGGCAAACACATAAACACTGTGGGTGAATTAATGCAACTGTTTGCCCGTTTATCATTCTAACCAGACACTCTCTCATTCGCGACCTCAGACACTTTATTCTGATCGGATTTTATTTAAGCATTGGGTCAATTGTTAACGGATAGTATATCAAGACAATCTATTGGGTTATGTCTGTTTATTTTGAGGAAATTTTGTTTTAGGTTCATCGAGTTGATGGATTTTTTTATTCCTTTCATGCCAATGAGGAGGGTGAGAAATTTTAGGCGGAAGATTCAAACGTGATAATTTTTCGAAATTTCTAATTTTTACATGATTTCCCGTCTCGAATTTCCCCCTTTCTTCGATGGAATCGAAAAAATTTCAAAAATCCTTCAACTGTTTGTCAATAAAAATTGCGGATCCTCAATGAATAATGAGGGAACTGAGGCGGGAAAATTTGAAATTGATTGAACATGCATTTCGACGAATAAATTTAAGAAATCCTAATTATTTCGAAAATTTTCTTTCTTTTAATAATGGAGTTGAGGATTCGTTGCGGAAAATCATATGAGAAAATCCCCCATGAACGAAGAATAGTTTCCGATACAAAAATAAACGTTTTTTTTTTAATTTCTAATATTTTCGATTATCCCAGAAACTATCCATCTGGCGGGAATTGTATTACATCGTTTTCTTCCTCAAATTTTTCGCTCTTCTCGATGAAATAAAAAAAAACGAAAATCCTCCAGCTTCTTTAACGAAACGTTAGGCTCATCGTGACTATAAAGTTCTCCGCAAAATGTATCTTGAATAACGAGTTTATTTTCACCGGAAATGTCAGTGTTTTCATCACCAAGCATGTGCAAACCTCAGTTCCTATGAATGCCAGAATTCCTCGTGTAACACCGTCTTGATGCATTGCGACGACGCGTCCGTCGTTTCATGTCACCACTGCCTGTGCTACGTGTTTTAACATATCTGTTTACACGGCCGCTAATCATGTCGGCATTGCATTTACCGCGGGTTTCGTGTGACCATAGAGAAGCGAACGAGAGACAGAGAGAGAGAGCGCGGCTCGGCGTTGACATAGTTAGCAAGAGTAGGCGAAGAGTCGTGATAATATAAACTGGGTGATTATCTTGGCAGTTCTAATCAATTGAATGTTAGTTGAGGAATGATTAATATTCGTTGGAGAAGCATGTGATTGCATGTTTGGATCGATCGAAGGTTCTTGCGGTGAGAGGTCAAGCTGAAGTGGCTTCGGTATTTTTTTAGGGTGAAAAACAGAAGAGAAAATAAGAAAAAATGAGCTACGGCATCCCCTAAGAACGCTAAGTACATTTAACGATTACTTTGTATTGATCGATGAATTTTCTTGCATTTTTGAATTTCCCGCGGACGAATTTCGTGAATTTTTATGATCGGAATGGAAAAAGCTGAAAATTCGAACAGGAAAAGAATATAAAAAAGCCTCTGTAGGACGTTTTGTTTGAAAGGTTTCTCGATTATGAAATTGCCATCGCTTTATTTCGGCGCGAATTTCAAAAATTGATTCTTATGAAATTGATGGAGTGCGGTCTGATGACAATCACTCAATTTACGCAGAAAATTCAAAATTCAATTTTTTTTAATTTTTCATTTCATTTCGGAAAAAGGAAAAATTTTCGCTGCAAATCGACATAATAAATAAATGCTTTCTAAATGAACATTCCAATCCATTGAATTCAATTTTCCGCATTTTCAAACTTCCCGCTTAAAATTACTTTTACATGAATTTCCATGATTTTATTGAGAAGGGGGAGAAATTTGAAACCGAAAATGATATAATACAATTAATTTTGAAAGATTAGTTTTCGAGATAATAAAAAGTTGATGAATTATTGATAAAATTGATTTTTGATTCACCTCGGAAAGTATTGATCTAAAATCAATTGTATTACATGATTCCCCAAGAAAAAATTCCGATCTTCCCAATGAAAAGGTAACTACTAAATTTTGGGGGAAAATTCAAAATTTGACTTTTAAAAAATTCATGGATTTTCATGAAATGGCGCATAGCAAAGAGGTCGAGAGGTCGCACGTCAGTTGCGATGTGGTGGGCACACAAAGCACGGTAACGTAGGACGGAAGCGCCAAGAACCGCAGCCATCGGCTTGGAACACTACTGTGCTCGGGGATTCCTGGGTTATGCTACCCCTGGGATATGCCCTGATGGGGTTATGGGCCTCCGAGGCCTACTCTCTTTTCAACCCGCTACATTCCCATTTTCTCTGGCATTCTATTCCATAATACACCTACGGTACGAAAGGAAAGGGGGACAGCCGAATGCGAGGGAAACGAGGTAGAATGTCCCCGCAAAATTCGTACCGGATTGCATTCGGATAAGGAGATTCACGGTTGAAAGCCAAGCTACCCAATGCCAATCTTGGCTGTTGGAATCGAACTGGGATTTCTCAGGCGAGGATTCCCTCTTTTTTCTACTCACACGACAAGAATCCTTTACTCTATCTCTCGATTACCCTCTACTGTCTCAGTGTAGCAACGAATTTTTCACGTTTCACTGAATCCCAACTTTATCCAAGATGTCGGAGATAAAAAACGTCGAGGGACTTACCTGAAACATAAGAGAGAATAAAATATTATTAAAGAATGTGATGGAGTATGGTTATCATATAAATCTTTTGATAGAGTAAATATTAATGGAAAGTGTTTTGAAGTTTACGGATTTTTTGGATTTCGTTGATTCCGTTGGAGAGAGCGGAAAATTTTAGGCGAAAATGATTTAGTAAAAATTCCGCCAGATAATTAAGAAAAAAAAAAAAAGAATTCGTTAAATTGTTTTTTAATTATCTCATAAACCATTGGTCCAGCGAGGATTGTATTAAATCATTTGCCCCCTCGAATTTCCCGCTCTTTCCAATGAAATAAAAAAAACTTCAAATAGCCATCAACTTCAGTCATCTCAAAAAGAAAAACTACAGATGATTTGCTGTTTTTTCAACTGAAAGAGCAAAACCTCAAAATGAACAAGCACATTAAAGTCAAGTGTGTTTACAACGTAGAACTGTAAATCAGTTAGCCTCAGGACCAACCTCCCCCCCCTTGCCTCCTCACCAATGTCGCAACTACGTGTGTATGTGTCGCGGTAGTCACCTCGACGCGTTTCGTGGACACCGGTAGAGCTTTCCCGGACGTCGTTGTACCTAACCGGAGTTTGGAGGGTGAGGAGTCAGTTACGAAAGCTCGCTTTGTTGTCTCAAAGCCCCTTCCCCCTTCGCCCCTTGCCTTTAACACAAGTATAAACTTGGTTGGAGTGTCTCCGTTTCATGAAGAGAGAGAGAGAGACTGTGAACATTACAAATCCTCCTCCCGCCTCCCCCCTCCGACTGCCTCTTGTCTTTTCTACGTGTTTATTCATTCGTTGCGGAAGTGAGAATGAAGGAAATGCGATGACGCCAACATAGCAGATCATCCTGAAAAGTTATGTACAAGTATTTTGTGTTTAAGCTTAAGCCTGATATGAAATTCTGGATGAATTGTTGGAGCAGAGAAGAGGTTTTTTGTTTTTGTTTGGATGAATGGAGGATATCTGTGGCAATTGTCTTTAATTCAATCGCTATACATTTTCATTCTCATTCTTTCAAGCGAATTCAACGTGAATTGTATAATGTACAATTCCTCACAGATTTCAAATGATTTCATACTAAATACAAATGTTAATGAATGTAAATGTAAATGAATTGATTGGCGGTCGGATTGAATTCGTGAAAGACATTCAAATCAATTCATAACAAGAACTTCTTAAAGGTCGAAATATCTTTGGCTTAATCCATTGAATTTAATTGTTTGCATTTTTTAATTTTCCGCGCACAAATTTCCGCACGAGTTCAATGATCGAAAAATGAATTTCCTTGGTTTCAGGAGAATAAGAGAGAAAATTGAATCAGAGAAGGATACAATACAATTAATTTTAAACGATTAGTCTTCGAGATTATGAGAAATTAAGAAATGATGAATCAAATTGATTTTTGACGCATTTTTAAAAGTATCGATTGTATTACAGTATTTTTCAGCGCGAATTTTCTGGCTTTTTCATGAAAATGGTTACCACTCAATTAACGCGCGAAATTCAAAATTCGAATTTCGAAAAATTTATAGATTTTCAAGATTTGAGTGATTTTATTTCTAAAAAACGAGAAATCGACTTGGAAAATTACCATAAAAAATAAATGCTATTTAAATGAGTGTCTCAATTCGTTGAAATAAATTTTTCACACTTTGAAACTTCCCGCGGACAAAATGATCGAGAGAATCACTCAAAAACGGTTTCAATCCGAATTCAATTATTCAAAAATGGCTCCAATAACGCTTGTATTTCATCATTCTTCAGCCCGAATTCCCCAATCTTCCCATTCAAATTATTATCACTCAACTTGAGCGCGAAATTCGAAAGATAATTTTTAAGAAATCGAAATAATGAAGTTCCCCCATTCTATTATCCCGCGAAATTCAATTGATTGGCTGTCAAATTGAATTTCCGCTAGACATTCAAATAATTGGATAACAAGCACTCCTTAAAGGTCAAAATCTGTACGTAATACCTTCCCTTTTGGTTTTCGAGGGAACATTGTTCTGACAGTTTTTACGCGTCCGCAAGGAGCGATTGTGTTCCCGAAATGAAAGATAGTACAGAGCCCCTCTGTTCGTTCACGAAACTTAGGGAAGAGGAAAGGTCCGTAGTACCCGTTGTAACCGCGTTACGCTATGCTAAGTTTTATGTACACCATGGGATGTCGCCCTTGTAAAACCTATTTCAGATAACACATCGGCCAACATTAAATATACCAATGGTTTAAAACCGTGACAACACGCATATTCCAATGGTATATATCAAGAAAAGCTTATTCCCTAAGAAAAACGTTGGGTTTTCCATCTGAATTATATATGAATCCATATCGTTTGATCGGTTTATGGTTTTATATTTCTGTCCGGGGTTTTTACAATGATTGGAAATGCCGCGAATTGATATATCGGTAGTTACTTTTAGGTTGTATTGGTTTTAATGTTATAAATGGAATGAGATGGTAACACTTAGTACAGATGTAGTTGGTATATAGACGTTGGATCATGGATGGAATTTCTAAGTGAAGATCATCATCAAAGTTTCATGGAGCTTCGGAGCTCTTAGGAAACTATCAACTTCGGTCTCTCATGAGACTCGTGTCCTAAAACGCATACTGTACCATTACAAGCCATGCATTTTTCAAGTTACCAGAAGTTTTAGGTTCGTCTTTAAAACTTTGGTCGAATCAATTTGCCAATTGACGAATTATGGACAGCAGGGTTCAGGTGAGAGAAAAAAGACAGAAGAAAAGAAATATTGGGCCTGAGAGGACGTTCCGAGTGAATTAGAATTAGATGCTTGTACGTTTTCAAAGAATTTATCACAATATCGAGGATAATCGCTTTCTCAACAACACAAACGAATCTGGAATAAGAGTTATGTTGGAACTTTAACGGATTTACATAGTCTCACCTTGAGAGAAATAAGAATCAAACACGCCGAATGCGTTCCTGGCATAAGAATAAGATTATTCATTTTTTACCTGATGGAAAAATGGCAAAGTCGGAATTTTCATAATTTATTTTAGATTGTGAAGCAAACGATAATAGTAAGAGTTAGGTGCACCCAAGAATTTATTTAATGATAAATCGCTCCCTTTTCTATTTAAAGAAAAGCCCTTATGCCCCTTTGATTCTCTCCACGAGAACTTTGGTGGAATCAATTCGCCAATTGTCGAATTATGAAGAACAGAGTGCAAGAGAAGAAAAAATCGGGAATACCAGTGCAATTACAGTCATCCTTGTAATTCTCGATGCGGAACGGGATTTTTATTCTTCTCTGTGTTTGCCTGCTTCTCTTTGCAATTACCCGACGCAGAGTCTTGAAAAAAGGAGGGAGGGTTAAAGAACGGGTGCCTGGCGGGCCTGCACGCTCACCAGGTGCCACGGCAAATTGGTGCGGATGGTTTTGCAAGAATCAAAATGGCGGACGCAAAGATTGTTACTCGTATGAAGAAACACAGGCAATGCGGCTTCTATCTTACAGTAGTGCGTAGTATTTTTCGCAAAATGGAAGGTGTGGAGTTACTCCAGAGGCGAGTTTTGTTGACTTGCAGATTTATTGACGAATTTAGTTGCACATTTGTTCGTGGCGCAAAGCGTTTCAGTTTGGATTTCAATACAATTGAAGGATACTGTCCATTGTCCGAACGAATCGTTTGGGTATTTTGGTATTGTAATGGCCATCTCATTGGCCACCTTCACGGTTAGACGTGACTCCATTGCTCTCTAAATACTTTTTATTTTCCTTATTCTTGAAGTATTTCATTCTTTTTTCGGAGCAACAAGACGACAATCGATCGTATGCATTTTCGTTACGAGATTCCTTCCCTCGATGCACTCTTGTAGCCTACGGGCGACGTTCTGCCTCTTCCTCTTTTTTTTCCTCTTTTCTTCCTCATTCTTTTTTCCTTTCAACTCTTGGACACCGCAAACTATATCTCTCCATGTGCAAAAGGAGCGAGAGAAGATGAGCAGAAAAAAAAATGAAAAAAATATATGAGAAGACAGAGGTCGTAGAAGATAAGGAGGAAGGGAAGAGAAAGGACTAGAAAGGAGTGAGATGAGAGAAAACGGGCGAAATGAGGATGGCCAAAGGGTTATATACTCGATGCGGTGGAGAGATAGTGGCGGCACGTAGCGGAGCGACCGGCGTATCGAATAATTGGCTCCCGCGGCAAGTGCACATCCCCCTCCCCCCTCCCCGCTTCACTCTTTTCCCTCCCTCTTTACCCCATCACTCTATCTATCTCATTCTCCCTTACACAGTTTATCTCTCTTTCTCTCCGCTTGCTTCTTGTACCCTCCATTATGTGCTCCGCTGCTTCGGGTACGGTCGATACCCAACCATTACCGACATTCGCCGACATATCCCCAGAACGATGACAAATCTTGCGTTCTCCATTGTATTCGGCTGGAGTTTGAAAATTTTCCATGAAAAAAAAAACGGATTTTTCCATGGACAGAAACACGTATTGTGTGGAAAATCTCTTAAATTCTGATCATCCGGTAAAATTCAACAAAAACCATTACCCATTCCACATTGGTTTTATTTTTTTTATAAAATTTATTTTGGATTTTCGATCCTGTTTGACACAGTGGGGAAATAGCCCTGATATAACCTCCATTTGGGGGCTCTATATATGTACAACATGGAGTGAAACAGGAGGCAAAGCGCGGAGTGCAGTAGACCATAATTTCATCAACGACGAGACTCTGTGTGTGCACTGGCTGCTATTGGTGGGCATGAGGGGGATGAGAGTATATGCATTTGAATTTGATTAGTGGTAGCAAGTATATAGCACACACAGGAGAGAGGACGAGGGAATTTTGGCTACGGGGTTGAGGAAGTGGCAGGGCTCTCTGTGGGAGGAGGGGGTGGTGACACCCTTTTGCTACCGCAACCCCAAAGCCAAGTCCAACGTGGATGCAACTCCTGCAATTATCCACACACGTCATACCCGTTACATTACGCGTCCCCCAAAATCCTCTATCTCTGGTTGCGGTTTACACCCTAGCACATTTTCGCTCCAACGTGAGAGATCTTCACCCAGGTGGCCTCTATCTTCTCGCCTCTGTCATTGTAATTATCTCGAATGCAGATGATCCGCAATTTTAACGCAAATATTTGACAATTGTTTAAAGTTTTTGGTGGAATCCGGTATTTGATGGGGTGGAATTCTCCGCGGTGACCTGCAGAGTCATTCATTTTCTCTGTTATTCAAAAGGAGAAAAAGGCACTTATGGCCCTTTGGGTCTCGATGTTAGTTTATTATCTTTATTCTACCATCAGCTGTGGTGTAACAATGCTCCTAGATCTGTCGAGTTTTACTTTAGCTGCGGTTTTCACCTTAGCTCATTTTCACTCCAACATAAGAGATCTTCACCCAGGTGGCTCCTATCTTCTCGCTTTCATTCTGGCCACTTCGGTTTCGACATATTTTTATCTCCTTTTCTCCTCTTATCATCTATTATCGTTACGAAACTGTGCTACGATACTTATGACCCTTTGATTCTCCCTTTATGACTATTTCCGACGCCCCTTCATCCTCGTTGCTATGACATCAGCTGCAGTCTTCTGATGCACCCAATTCCCTCAAGTTCCCGGGCCCTAAGTTTTACATTCCAGTGTGAACGACGAAAGATATACTTTATGGTGAATTTCTCGGAGTTATTCCGCGAATGATCACTCAATCGAAGTATCAATCACTCGTACATCTTGTGAAAGCCTTTAACTCTCAATACACGCAAACACCGATCACTCCAACATTTTCAAAGCTCTCAATGGAGTTACCTTACGTAAGGTAGTAAACTGTCTTTACGAGCTTCTCCTTTAACGGTACGTAAAATGTCCGTTACACATTTTTTTTATTCCCATTGATCGATTTCTTTCCTTCATTGTTTCCGCCAGAGTCCGAACAAAATTTATGGCTTTCTTATTCGCGATTTAATTAAAAACTGAGAGACATAAAGGGGCATTCACACAAAAGTATTAAGGTATCTTTAAAAATCAAGCATGGCGTCGTTTCTACCTCCAAGAAACATTCTCATTCGTCCAAGTTCCCTTTACGCTGTGTTTCTCCATTCTCTCTTTTTTTTCCTCTCGTTCCCAGTTCTCTCCACCTCTGGGGTCCTTCACATACACAAGGGCAATTCACAACAAACGAGAGAGAATTTGGATGTTATAGGAGGAATGGCGAAAGATGAAGGAAGATAGAGTGATTGGAGGAGATACTTTGGGTAGGGCAATATAACGATGAGGCACAACACCATCATCCCAGACGCTAATAACATACCGTACCCAACTCCTCTGCCCATAGGCCATCGTCGGGGCAATGAAATGAAGACGAAGAAAGAAAATAAAAGAATGAAGGAAATTATTATGGTGGACGGAAATGTTCTTGGATGGTTGAGCTCCATAAATGGAGGATGAGAATTAAGTTATGGCGGAATTAATGGTTAGTGATAACAAAGTGTGTAGAAGTTTATGCCATTTCTAAATTTCGTTGATTCCATCGAGAAGACCGGGAAATTTCAAGCAGATAATGATATAATTAAGTCCTTGCCAGACCAATAGTTCTCGAGATATTTAAAGAAGATTCAAAGATTTTTATTTAACATAAATGGAGTAAAAATTATAATATTATTTACAATAGTTACAATCTGATTTAATATTATGTCTAAGAGCACAGTTTAAGCCTTAGGCATCTACATTTATACAGCATCACAGTTGTGATGTAGTTTGGCAACGTTACATTTTTTATTTCTATTTTTCGTAGGTGTAAAAAGCGAAAGTAAAAAACTTGGAAAATATTTTTAAAAAAATCTTTCCATTGGTGATTTTTTATTGTCGAATCAACTAGCGGAGGTTTTCCTATATGATTTTCCGCATCAAATTTTCCGCTCTTTCCAATGAAATCATAAGAAATTCAAAAATTCATCGATTCCTATCAACGTATACAACCATTAACCGTGGGAAATTCAAGCGTGCGGCAATGCACAAATTAAAGGAGTAAAAACCCAAGGAATGAAGAACAAAGATAGCGCGACGTGTAATGTAGCAAAAATAAGTACAACACGGGGGTTACATTGGCTGAGAGGAGAAAAAGAAGTAATGACCTTCACATGCACGCATAGTTGCCCTTGGGTGGTACATAATGCTGGAGATGAGAAGAAAAGGTGAACGAGAGGAAGAAAAAAGAATATTGTAAAAGAAGTTGGCTTGGCAGAAGAATGGCTGACCGCAATGAAGATTTTAAAGTTCGAGCCCTCCTCATTCCGCTCACCGCACATTTTATTATCTCCTCCTTCTTCTCCATAATGCAAAATTACAATTAAAAGCCCAATTGGCTTTCTAAATGAATGATTGAGGTACGTGAATACATAAAGCCCAGTAATTGGGCGAGAAAACGTTTTGAGAACGATTGTCAGCGGTGTCGACCTTGTGTCAGAACGTTATTGGATCGTGAAAATCCTCTCGTCTTCTCATTTACCTCTACCAAAAGGACAAATGCGGTATTTGCACGAAGAGATATCTCGAATCGCGGCCCCCGCATACAAAGAGAGAGAGAGAGAGGCAGACCGCGCTCGTTCCGCATAATTATCGTGATGGCGGTACACATCAGACAGAACTCGGTCTTCTTCCAGTTCTCTCTTTCTATTATTTATTCTTTCTCTAATTATTCTCCACTCTCGTGTGTCTCGCGTCCCATTGTCTTTCACACTCTCCAACATTCATTGACTATCCCACTTGATTGCTTTCCTGATGCAGTTGTAGCCCGAAAAGATTGTTTAATAGTTTTTTATTATATGATTGCAATGAAAAAGTCGAACACATTAGCGAATTTAACTGATTTAACATATTATTCGGTTCGGCGTATCATTGTTAGATGGTTTTAGATGAAGAATGTGGAGGAATTGGAGGCGGCAAATGATATAAAACAATCCTTGCCAGATTAATGGGTCTCGAATTATTAGAAAAAAATATTAATTTCCATTTTATAAATTTTTTTTTATTTTTTTCATTATCTCGGTAAATATTGATCGAAGATTAACTGCATCATAGCATTTTCCGGCTGAAATTTTCCGGTTTATTCAATGAAATTTTAAAAACTCCGGAAATCCAAAAACATCATTCTCTCAAAATGCCATTTTTTCCTATTTTTTTCTAGATAATTTTGAAGATAGATGGAGTTACGCCCTTTTGTTAATGGACCAATCCAGAATGTTAAAGTTTTATTATACACTCTTGTATACGGAGATTCTCACGCGGCCGGCCCCCGTCGGGCTCTTTTTCTCTACTATATTCGCGCGTTATACACGCGAGACGAGAGTGGCCACACTGACGAGAGGCAGGTGCTCTCACCGCCATTGGCCACCTCGTGCCAACATGGCCGATAAATACGCCTGTGTGTATAATACATGTTTTCATTACTTTTTTTTTATTTAGAAAATGACGGTACTGATGCTTGCAACTCGCGCGAGTATATTCAACCCCTTTAACTACAAACATTGGAGGGAATTTAATTTTAAACTGTGATGGTGCTTTATGCGTGCGCAATCACAGTCAGTCAGGCGAGCAACGTGTTATCTTGAATAACATGCAATGCCTTTTTGATTGAGATGAAAAATTAACGAATTTGACGAATGGACTTTTGGGATTTTTCGAAATTATTTCCACGTCATTAGGAAGAACGGAGAATTTTTTCCAGATCAAT
Source organism: Aleiodes sp. PSUC_FEM 10030003 (assembly GCA_018902275.1). Classification (NCBI taxonomy): domain Eukaryota; kingdom Metazoa; phylum Arthropoda; class Insecta; order Hymenoptera; family Braconidae; genus Aleiodes; species Aleiodes sp. PSUC_FEM 10030003. The sequence goes on from JABSMS010002962.1 coordinate 22,467, forward strand.
TTTTTCGGAGATACATCGGAAAACAAATTAATCGATCATTTAGTTGTCTTTAATTATCTGAGAATGACGTCATTGAAATTTTGGAATAAATTTTGAAATTCCCGGGCTTTTATTGTTCACATTTCCATAATGAGGCAGAAGACGTTGAATTGTGAGAAAGAACATTAACACCGAACGAAACGATCCTATATCCTCTCTCCCCTCAGGATTCAAGCCGGTAATGGCTGACCGCGGAGTGTTCCCTCCCGTCAGTGAGAACCGTAAGCAATTAGAAGTACGAGGTAAACACAGAGGAGCAGTGCACTTCTCCGCCGCCAATGGAAGGAGGGCCTATACCAAAGTGCCACGTTATTTTCTTCCTCTGTTAAGACTGTAATTAAATATTCCAAAGGGTCTACCATGAGATCACACACAAACACACTCGAAGTAAATTCAGTGAGTCCCAGGAATCATCCGAAGACTCGTTTTGCCTTTTTCGAATATCATCCAAAGTTTTATTTTTATTTTCTACCTTTCCGAAGAAAAGGTAGAGATAGACACAAAGTCGTCGGGTTTGGCGCGCGCTTCCCCCGCCCGTTAAAAAACCAGTGGGATCGACCGAAGAAATAAAAAGAATAAAAGTAACTTATCCAGAAAAAGGTTGACCGAAACAACAAACTAAGAACCTGTGAGCACACGGATACCCCGGGGGGAGTTACGTTTCTATAAATCATTTGGTTCGAGGGGGGAAAGAGAAACAGTGGAAGGTGAATCCCTCAAAATAGCTGGTACGTATTTACGATCCTCTGAAAAACCGTGTCTCGTTCATTCTCTCATTTAGAATGCCTCTCATTTTTATTCAAATCACTCATTTCAGTTTTGGAATGAAGAAAGTACTAATGATGCATCAACAAAACGTAAATTACCAGGTTATGACAAACGACGAGAGCCAATTGCTAATTCGCAATTAGCAGTGACCTTTGACTTACACTGTTTGAAATGTTTTGGAATATCTGATGAAGAAATAATCTGGAATCATAAGTTTCTATTTAGTTTACGACTATGAAATTTTCAGACAAATCGATTTTATTCCATCATCAGCTTTTTGCGAATATCTCTGAAAAAAATGGAGATACGCCCTTTTTGCCCTGATGCTTTTTTGTAGCTCTTGAAATTTTCCACAAAAAAGCATTAGGACAAAAAGAGCGTATCTCCATTATTTTCAGAGATATTTGTGAAAAACTGATGGTAGAATAAAATGGATTTGTCTGAAAATTTCAAAGTCGTTTTCTCGCGAAATATAAACATGAAGAAAGAATCTGGAATGCAATACTTCAATTGAATTAACATTCCTTTGAGACGTCATCATATTTCAAAATTAAGTTATCCCTCGGAACTTATATTTTAATGTCAGTCTATTTGTCAAGTTGAATCTGTAAACTCCGATTCAATCAATAAATACTCAATTCAAAGTTTCCCTCTAGACATTATTATTACAAAGAATCAACGCAAAAGGAATACGGATTTCGACGAGAAGGGATTTTTCCTGCTTTTTCGGTAATGCAAAGTGTAATTAACATTTTGCTTTTAATTACACCGAAATCCCTCTTCCAAACACACACACAATTAGCAAGCGTTCCTATTGGCCGATGTTCTCCAAAGCGCTGGCTGGTCTTTTCATTTATTTTCCAAACTGTGCATTTTACAATTAACGAAATTAATAACAGGCCGTGTATTTATTATAGCCGCATGATACAGGTATACTGCGGTGACGAAGAGAGAGGGATGGAGAGCGGCGGAGTGAAGCAGTTTGTTTCACATATTCGGTCAAACGACCGATCCACACACAAGAGTATGAACCAGAAAAGGGGAGAATGTGGGGCTTTTTTTTTGGGGAAGCTCGTGTGTGTGTGGATTGAGTGGCTTTTGTATGAGAGCACACGTGCGGGAAACGCGGAACCGCCAGTGTTACACAGTACCGGCGGTGTACAGTTGCATGGCTCGTGTGGTACCTATATATGCATCGGTGCGCGTGCTCGAGCGTGTGCGGCCGGAATCAAGCGCGTTCCGGATTTCCGTGTGCAGACACCCGTGTGACCTTTCTATGTGTGTGTGTGTCTATGGGTGGATGGGTGCAGTTGAACGTTATGCCAACGCCGGAAGTTTTCTATGTACTGTCATATATCGTACTTCAAAGCTGGATGGAGAAACATGGTGAACACGGAAAATTGAAAAGAATTTTTCAATTTTTTCTGGGGCGAGGATGAACGGAGATTTTGGCGGCGATTAAGCTTCTGGCGAGAGTGGATCGCGTTCGGCATCGGTCGCCCGAAGACGGTTGATATCAGTGGATCGATCGGACCAGCATCGTAATATACATCGACAATTCTTTGTGGACGCTCCTTAATGTAAAGATCCTCTCCAGTTGCAGTTTGCAGGGGGGTCAACTAGGTCGAAAAATTTATTCTGAATTCTTTTGTGGATATCTCGGAAACGCGTTGGTGTTGAGGAAAATTACCGAAGACCTTTTTGTAATGAATTTTGAGATCTACTAGGAAGGTCTCTAGATGAATTCTCTTAAACACAACAGTTCCAGAGATAATTCCAAAATAAGCAACGCTAATTTTTTTTTGCATGAAACCGAACCAATGTTTTCTACGAATGTAAATAACTCGGAGGTCGATCATCAATAACATCATTTCCTATCGAACAATTCTTCGGTTTTCTGATGATGAAAAACCATTTAGAAGTCAGCCAACGTCCAAAGACGCGGTGGAAACAGTGTATATACGTGTTTTTGGGGTAGGGGTAGGTTCCATTTTGTTTCTCTGGCGGCGTGTGGCGGCGCGATAGCAGCGGCACTCTGTCAGACCGTGACGTTATCACGACACCCCTTCCTATCCAACTTGCAGAGGGATAGGTGGAGAAGAGAGAGAGAGAGAGTTGCCAGATTTCTGTCTTGCTTTAGCGCACATTGTGAAAGGTACATTGCCCAACCTCTCTACACCCCTAGAGGGGTGCGAGCCCGTGGATCAAGGGGCTGCCTCACTGTTTTCTCGCCTTCCTCATACAACCCTTGATTCCAAGCACACCAGAGGTTTCTCTTTAGCTCCACCCGGCGAGAGGTGCAGAGGGCAACGGCAGAGCCGATAAGAATTTACAAAAGCTGAACGAGTTAGAATAACCCTGTAAAATGTGGAAAGCTCTTTGCATCTTGAGGCGAAAGGCATTTTCCTTCGATCCAAGAGAAAAAAGGTGCATTGGAAAATACAACTAATATATGATTCTTTATGTCCATTTGGTTATCGAAGGATTTTTAGGTAGAAACCATTGTGTATCGTGAAATTCATGCGAACAGGATTTTCATTCTTATTCAAATTCATTTTGAATTATTCGTTGATTCTTTCTTGTCATCCTTTTTTTTTGATTCAGAATATTTATAATTCCCACGGGCAAATCCATGGGTCAGAATACAAAGATCGTATACGATTTCGGATCAGAGCCAAGAACATTTCAGATGGTCCCAAACACTCTCTCTTTCTCTCTTTCTTTCTCCCTTTCTTTTCTCTCTTTTCTACGGGATCTAACCAGGTATGCAGGGCGGGTTGAAAATAAGCAGCGACACGCCATCAACATAGCATCGCATAGCCGAGGGAACTCGTCTTTCGTATTTGACTTTTTTGCCAGCTGGCAGCCTGTTATAGCGGCAGATGATCTCCGAGGCAGACCAAGTCCACTCTCTCTTCTTTATTCTTCGTCCTTTTTCATCGTCTCCACAAGCACTCTCTAGATCTCTTCTTCTTCTTCTCTTTGGGTTTTTTCATTTTTTCTTTTCTTAAGATTTTATTTCTTTGGTCTTAGGGGGGGGTTATAGGGGCCGGCTCTCCATTTATTAGGCTCCTTATTTTCTTCGCGACTCCATCATTTCTCAATTATTTTTTTCAAACAACACCCATGGATAATCGCAAAAACATAGTTACGGTCATCTGAAGTTGACAAAATAATTCAAAGATCGAATATCGTTGGGTATTGAATACTTTCGTCTTTCAGGAATTTGAGAGACACCAAATCTTGAAAATCATTCGTCCGCACTTGTTAGTTTCCATTCCTTAAACTGTAATAATTAATCAACTAGTCTCGCCGTTGGCTTTCCAACGTCCGTTGGTATCCATTACATTATAAATCACTTGGTAAGATACTCGAATTCTAATTTATTCAAGAGGACACAACCCGTTGCCAAGAGAAAGAAGTAAATGCTGAAAAAAAAATTAATGAAAGCTAACCAAAAAGCATTTTCAATATTGCACGAGCCAAAATTTCCACCCAAACGCGAAAATCAGGAATTCATCTTTGGCGTCTGGCGATTAATCTAGCCAACGGAGTCATGCCAATGGAGGATCGTTGAATAAACTGATTATGTATGATAGAAATCAGATGTATGGCTCGACTGAAGAGAGTGACAGCCAACACGACGTTCAAAATTGAGGACAGTCTTCCTTCAAAGTATCAAACTGCCCGATTGAACATTGTCCTGACTTGGTGTGATTAATTTTTTTAAACATCAGCTAACAAAATGATAGAATTGTAGTGGAAAATCGTCCAATTCACCTTTTTTTAACGAGAAAATAGCTTAATAAAAATGTGAAACTGGAACGGAAAATGTCAGACACGAGTGTTCGTCTTGGGGGTTGATTCAGACACTAAGCTCCAGCGCTGAGAAGCACCTGTGTCCCTGTGTGTTAGAGCCCCCAGCTGAAGGGACGTGAGTAGATCGATGCCGAGGGAACTCCCTCTTGTAGCCCTCCTTTCCCCTCTCTCCGCATTTCATCCTTTCTTGCCTTTGCACAACGCTCGTGTATATACGTGCTCTCCAACTCGTTGATTCCTCTTTCTCCTCTTTTCCCTCTTCCACACAAAGGCCAAAACTCCTTCCTTTTACGCCGCATCTCTCCACTCTACCCGCAATATATCTTCTGACATCTCTTCTCAGCGTTCTCGCGACAAACAATGCGTTACTCGTGCAAAACAACTGATGTGAATTCCTTTAGAGGGATGAAGTAGCTGAGTAGAATCAACGCGTGAGAGTGAAAGAAGCAAGGGAACTTTAAACTTGTCTTTCAAAGATGATTAAATATTTTTGAATTAAATTCAAACGAATAGACATTATGAACTTTTTGAAATTTCTGATTGGCTGAGAGCCATCAACGTTCCTTTCCCTCTTTGTTCTCTCTTTATATTTTTTTACTGTCTCCTCCATTTTTTTCCCCGTTCCAAAAGCCTTCATGCGCGTGGGTCGTAAGCTCCGGCAGATTCGACAAAAGAACGAAAAAAATATAGCGGAAAAACAAGAAAAACTGAGGCACAGACAGTAGAGTGCAGGAAGGCGGGAGTGAAGAGGGATGGGCAAATGCCGGAGCGCGGCCATTATTCGTTTGGCTCGGGCGCGCATGGCGGTATTTGCACTCTGTTCACCCTGGAATTGGGTCGAGAAAATGCATTACACGGGAGAGAGCTATCAGCTGGCCTCTTATTATTTGAAAGCCCTCAACAAAAAATGAGCGTCCAAACAATGATTATGAAGGATTTTCCAATTATTTTCTTAGACTGGTGAGAACCAATTTACGCTGCACTCGCGGTCTGCATCGGTCGCCCGAAGACGGTTGGTATCAAAGGGTTGATCGGATCAACAATGTAATACACATCGACAACAGTTCCCTGTGAATGCTCCTTAATGTAAGGATCCTCGCCAGTTAGATTTGTTTGGGGGTCAACTAGGTTCAAAAATTTGTTCTGCATTATTCGGTGAATATCTCGCAAATGAGTGAATCTAGCGAAAAATCACAAGAGACCTTTTTTGTCGAGAATCTTGAGATCTACAAAAAAAGTTTCATGATAAATTCTTCTAGGCCTCACCGTTTCGGAGATATTTTCAAGATGAGCAGCACATAATTTTTTTCATCAAATTGAATCCATGTTTTCTACAAATCTAAATGACTCAGAAGTCAAGCATCTATACCAACATTTCCTGATTGATTATGAAAGATTTTCTGATTATTTTGTTATAGATTCGAGTGGTCTGTCGCCTATTCCTTAAACGTTGGAATGACCTCTCCTACTACTCCATGACTCTTTCCACTGAAATTGACGATGGCGTTTTCTTGAACTTGCAGGATAAACTGGGATAAATGTCCCGGAAATATAGTAGCCCCACTGCCACCGACCGGAAATGGAAGCTTGCGGTCGGATACGGATATGTATTTTCGCTTGGCTCGACGAATTTCTTCTTTTTTCCTCAATACTTCTTCTCTTTCATTCTATCTCTATGGCAGCTCTGTCGTTTCGGCCACGGCAACAGTTTTTGATATCCGGAGGGCTTGGCAAAACTGCCGGATTATGTCCGCCTTCACTTCTGACAACATTTCGTGTAAATAATGAAAGGAAAAAACAACTCACTTGTTTTCTCCTTTATTTTCACTTCAAACGTTCCTTACGGAATTTATTCCTGTCTAAAAATCACTGGGGTATCATTTACGACGAGCGATAAATGTTGAAGCAAACGATTAAAAACCTTCACAGAGAAATGCCGCCATCAGGCTAGCCAATGTACATGTGATTGTTGGTACATAGTCCGAGACACACACCGAAAAACCATTGTGCATCATTTTACTCCCTTCTAACCTCTCCAACTGTCTCATTTCTTCATTCAACTGTACACCTACAGGCGCCCGCTCTTTCATTCGCCATAGCTTCAACGAAAATCCCTGGGTAACCTATCTCCCTCTCACTTTTACCCACAGGTTTCCACCCTACTACCGAAGGTTTCCACCCTGTGAAACGAGCAACGAGCAATTTCATTACTGCTTAACGCCTGTCATAAATCTCTGCGGGCGACCCCCCTCGCTCTTCTCCAGCATCTCCAGCCCCCGCGTTTCCTATTCCTCGCTTCTACCATCCTTTTCTCCGTTATTCCAAATCCCTCATTCCGTGGAATAAAACGAGAAAAAAAAACTTCAATATTTTCTCATTTTTAATTCTTTTAGTTTCCTCAACTCTATTCAATTTTCTACCATTTGAATTACAAAGTTACATTACACAAAGTTTCTTTATCATTTTATGATAATTTATGATTTTTCGATATTCAGGGAGAAAAAGGCGAGTGACCTCTTGAGAAATAAATGCACTGTTCGAATTATTACTTAAATATAATATTTTAATTGTATAATTCAAAAGCATGCTTCGATTTTTCAAATGAAAGGACATTTTCCAATTGTATTATTGAATAATTGATTTGAGAATTTCGAATGCAAGGTATTCTGTTAAGTCGCCGAAAATTGCAATAGAAACTCACAATTTCAAAATATTATTTATTATATATCGAAAAACATTTCCAACAGTCTGCCACATATAAAATTGTGGATTTTCAAAAAGAAGAAAAAAAAAAAGAACCGTGATGGTCGACTGGTGTTTCATTGGCGCGAGAGAAATATCGTATGGTGGGCCCCATGCAGTGTGCAACACGAAGAACGTGGTATCCGTTCTTGTAACTTCAGGTGTCAAGTGAGAAAGGATGAAGCAAAACGATGGCTCGAATTCGCCGAATCTCTCCCGTATGTGTGTGTCAGTATTGCTATTAACCTGCAGGACTTTTTTCCTCAGTTTTTATTTGAAGAATCCACGTTTCATGGTAAGGTGGAAACGGTGTCCATTAAACTCCCGGTTAAATAGGTATATCCAATGAATGAGCAAAAAGTGACGCTTAAATTTGATTTAAGAGACAAAAGAAGACAAAGAAATCAACAAAAATATTCTGTATTGGAACGTTTCAATGGCACGCATTGACGACGAGTTTCATCGCGGAGATTGGAATGCGTAGATGGCATTGTCAAGGGCGCCAATGAGAACCAAGAGTAGAAAATGCGTTGGGGTCGAGAGGCGTTGATGAGCCGGCGCGCTCCGTGGATGTTTTCAACGGACCACGGGCGGCTCATTCTCACCCAGAGGCTAAACTGAAGAGGGAGGACACGTGGAATGCCACTACGGCCTATCGCACTGTGTTATGATGCAAAAAAAGAAATGTTTAGTTCGTAATCTCGCCAAATGAATGGAAAAAAGATAGGAAATAATGGAGAGGTTGAAAATAATCAATAGGTGAATAAACATTTTCAATGATTATTCCTATGAGTGGCAAATCTAACACAAAATTACACGAATTAAACAAGCGCTGTAATTTTAGCGGTTGACCTTGAGAGATATTAGTTGGAAGTGCTGGAAGAATACTCTTGCTTTATCAACATTCATTTTTCACAATCGGCTCACCATTCCCATTCTGCTTATTCCAGGTGCTGATTTATGCAAGGACTTAGTAACGTGTCACATTTAATAATGTAATCACGGGTAAATTCTATTGAGTTACCGCCTCGCTCCAATGAGGCGAGAAAATTCAAAACCATTGCAATTAGAAAGTTACATGTTTGATGATTGAGATAAAAAAGTGATTGTACATGTCACTGATAATTTCCTCATGATGGCGAGAGTCGATTTGACCAGTATTTCGATCCATCGGATCAGTATCGAAATATACATCGACAACGGTTCTCTGCAGGTCGAGAAATTTGTAGAGAATTTTAAGATCTACAAAAAAGATTCTCAGACAAATTCTCCGAAACCTCACCGTTTCGAAGAGTTTTTCAAAATAAACAATGCATAATTTTTTGCATAAAATCCTGAATCTCTTCCTGCTTGTGTCATGAGATGAACTTATCGCATTTACCACGTCGCTTCAATGATGCGGGAAAATTCAAAAACATTGAAATTAGAAAGTACCATGTTTGATGATTGAGCTAAATAATTGATTGTAATATGTGACTGATATAACTCGTAATGAACCAACAAAGTAGAATCAAAGAGAGTCATTAATTCAGGCTTCATTAATGTCACAATTTGTGATATAAATACCTACACATACACTGATCCCAATGACTGCCAGACGGAAAATCAGTCTTCGTTAAATTATCGTCTTGTTTAATACTTATACACACACACACACATATAGAGTGTTTCTTGCGCGTTTCTTTATTCGTCCTTATACGGTGCAATGAGGCGAAACTTACGACGAGACATTGAGCGAAGGGAACGAGACGAACAAAAATTGTGTTCAGGCTGGACGTAATCGTTTCGTGCTATTACGTGATTTTTCTGGTCTACCCTATTCGGTGTGAAGTGCGTTCACGAGTTGGAATAAACGTTTTCAACTAGAGGTATGCTGGTTAAAAAAGAAAAAGGAAAATTAATAAATGACTTGAGGAGAAAATGAAGGAGTTTCTTTTGGTACAGCTAAGCATTTGGCTGGTTATGCTCAGCGAGGGATGAACGATGGGGGGTAATCGACGTTGTGACGGCCGGAGAGATGTGTTTCTCCATGGCGCGTAACCATCACGGCTAATTGAATAACCGAGACAGTCACTTCAACTCTCCTAGAAAAAGTACAGAACTAAATAATTCCTGTAATAAACTAGATTATTTTTTCTTTGTTTCGTAAATTTGATACGACCGCCATCGAAGGTCTTCATCTTCTTAAATTCAAATTTATTCAACAAGAAAGTCTATCGCGATAAGCCAATTCACGACTAATTAAACCCAAGTTCGTTAAAACGTAAGGAAGTTTGTTACGTTACTCTTGGGAGAGTTAATTTTAACATGGAATAAGAGATGCGTGTCGAGTTGCAAGAGAGAAAGGATAACACGAGATAAGCCAGAGTTTCGAAGATCTCAAATCTAAAGCCACACGCTTCTATCTCGGAAATAAAGAAGGCTCATTCCGTCTTTCACAGTTGGGAATAGTCCATTGGTGAGCATCAACGTCCACCGGCCTAATCATGACTAATGGTTCTAAAGGCATCCGAGCTCAGTTCAGATACACTACGTACAATGTTAGGACCCCCAACCGTGTTCTCATCTGTGTATGTGTGTGTGAAAGACAAGTTGTTCCTTATTTCTGTTTAATGTCTCAGTGGACTTCACAACGTATGCGGCGGATAATCTCCAATGGAATGCTGAAGAAGTGGATAGTTGGTTGTATCGTTAATTCTGATCAGTATCTTTCCAATTCCATGCGAATATATGCAAAACTTTATTTTTCTCCAATTAGTAATGTGGTACACACAATTTCTTATTACATTAAAATAACCACGTGGATAAATTTTATTTACGGCTGACGTTGGATATAAGATGGTAATATTGTAATATTATCATTTTGATCTCTTGGATTGGTAAAATGTGAATTCTTGGATTGCTTCATATAGAAGTGGTCCTTCTTGATATAAGATCCAACGTATCCCGCAGGAAATCCCGGCCAACGGATGTATCCTACCCCGAGGGATACCGGTCTTATCATGTGAGTGGGTGGATGGCTTCACCTGTCAGGCTGAATTAAAGGATGGGAGCTTCCGCCAAAAACTAACCACCAGTGGCTCTATTCTGGTATTTCCTTGGCAATTGAGGCGTCTTTACTTTCTATCTCACTCACAAAATGTTGGAGAATGAGAGGGAAACAAGGACGCGGCCACTAGAGAGCCGTATCTCATTTTGGGGTAAGGTGGAAACCGTACTTTTGGCGACCAATAGTCGGAGCTTATTCTGACAACATTACGTGCACGGAATACGAGATTGGATATTCGTTTTTGGGTAATGTCGTGACGTGTGAGCATCATTGGGAGACAATATTGAATTCTATGGGAAGGAACCGTTGGGAATGATTTTTTTTCCCGGCGAATTTATGGAAATTCAATTTGAGGGAATACGTGATGACGAATTCACGAATGAATCAACGATAAATTGTCAGGAATGGAACACAATTGGTTATTCCTATAATTTTAATCAAAATAAAATTCGTCCATTGGCCTGAATTTCCGTTGAATTTCGCAATTAAACCCTGGGAATAACCGAATGGGGACTAATTCGTATCGGCGGATACCCCGTTCGACGCGTTTCACGCACCAAGTCATCTTTATCGGTCGACACAGCCGATAAAGATGACTCGCTCGGTTAGCCGACGTCAATTAGGCGAGTATCCACTGTGTGTGAGTGTATAATTCCAGTGACAAGAGAGAGAAAGAGGGAGTGGTGGAAACCGTTGAGCACAGTATTACGTTTGTGCGCGTCGAATCGTCCGAACATAATCGACACTTCGACTATCGCTTTTAACGCAACTCAATGATCAAAAACATTTGAAATATAAAAACATTTCGGGTCTTTTGATGCTTTGATATTTATCGGTGTCGATACCAATCACATTTTGGTTAAAAATAATCCTTGAAATATTGGATTTTATCGGTTCTCGCTGATTTGATAGAAAGCATCGAGAATATAAAGAGAAATGGAGTAATATTATTTGGTTTATGGAAGTTTGAATAGTCAGACAAGGATAGTTTTATTCCCACGAGACTATTAAGCGCCAGTGGGAGGTTCGATGGTCAAGTAATCCCACAACGAGATATAATACCCAGTGGATAAATTATTACTCACTGTCTCTCAGCTTTAATCATCCACTTTGATCAGAATACATCATAACAAAGTGATCTCTCCTTTATTTATTTTTTTTACAACTAATGTTACCATTTTAATGGCAAAATTATTGTTGACTAACGGAAGTAGGAAGTAAGGAGCCGCACCTCGTTTATCGAAGAATACATTTTCTTTGTAACTATCAGAAAGAGAGACGGTGCATTTGCACACTGCAAATATTTACCGAACGATGAATGACGGGTGTTTCTGATGGTTTATATTTCATTCGGACAAGTTAACGTGATGCTTGGTGTAGATTTAGGCTAGCCGAGAATTCCGAAAAATCGGTTGTGTTTTATTTTGAGAATATCCTGGAAACAATGAGATGTACGAAAATTTCTCAAGATACCTTTTTTCAAGCCCATTAAATTCTCCACGAAAAAGCTCCCTTGGAAAATATTGCTAAGCCTGCTGATTTAGGAGATATTTGCTGAGGGAAACATAGCTTCTCTTTGGGACGATTTCTGTGAACTGCAGATCAATAGGAACATCAAAATTGAAATACCAAAATCTCTCAAACCAGCCCCCTCCCCCCCCGCCATTGATACAGTTTCACGCGTGGTCCATTTGCGAAATATTCGCTGCTAGCCACTGTGTGAAAGTGCTCAATGTATTGTGAATAATATAATCCACAAGTCACCCTGGTTTCTGTCCAACCCTTCGGGGAATTCTCCGTTCGGCCAAAGTGGAGGGCATAGGGGTGGAGTGGAAAACCCACTCGTGGTACCCAGTGAGTGAGATAGAATGTCTATAGTTGAATTGGGTGGAGGGGAATATACATTTGGTAGGAGAGTAGAAATGGGGAGAGACATCAAGTATTGATGCCACTTTGGGTGACCACTGGCACTTCGATCTCCATCCAAATACACAACACCATTGTCTCGGCTATGTGTCTGTAGATATGGAGGTAGAAACTTGTGTTATCCGGAAAGTAACATGGTTACCTTTCATCCACATGATCGTGTGTATACGCAAGTAGGTAAGTCTTGTTGTATAACAGAGCCATAAAGCACCCAGATGTCCAGCACTCTCCTTAATGGGGTGCCACCGATATCCTTCCTATCTACTTGTTTTGGCTTGGCCTGAAGTTACAACAGTTTCAATTCACCATCCTTCTCTTTCATCTCTCCGTTATATACAGAGAGAGTCACGTTGGATGAAATTTAGTGGTCTTCTGGGAATTGCAGCGAGGTGAAATCCTTAATGGAATTGCTTCCTTTCCATTCTGATGTCTTGACATTCAGAATTCACTTCATCTCGGCATCAGCCAAGTATGAATCATTATTTCATGATATCATGAAAATGACAGTGTTAATGATGAAAATCATGAAATTATTGGAGTTAGTGAATCTCCAAGTAATCACCATGACTAATCCCTCCAAAGGGTCACATTCGCCAGTTTTGCCAAACGCATTTCTCCCTTTGCATATGGATGACGCTCTGTCACGTCCATTAAGGCTTAAGACTTAAAGTCAACGTTACTGTAATGTAAGCTATACCTTTCCTCCCTTCGTCTACGCTCCCCTCGCCAGCCCGAGGAGCGCGACATGTGTAATTGGATTAATTCGAGTATTATAAGAAGTAAAGTTGAATGTGCCAAGTCATCAGAAGTCAGTATTTACAAATGCATCAGAATTCCTCGAGATTCCTAATTGATGGAGCTTGGGAGGAATTCGAAATTACTGGTCGAATGAGGAAGAAGAGCTGATATTTTGCTTTTATGATGTTAAATGAGGATAATGAAGAGTCTCGGAATATGTCCAGTTGTTGGAAATCCTTTGGGTTATTATCCCAGGTCCCAAGGTCTCTCACTAAACCTACGAATGCATATTCAAGATACGGATGTTTTAAATCCCGGTTGGATTATGCCTTTTCACGAGGCAAAAGAGGGGCGGAATGTAGAGGAGGTAGCCACTGTAGTCGTCCTCTATCATCTCTGGTGGAGGACAGGGCTTTATAAAAATGATCAAATGAATTCTGCCGTTTTATTATATTTAATATCGACGGGATGTGTCGTGAGGCAGTTGAAAGAAATGAATTTCTCTCGAAAAAAAAAGAGGCAGTAGAGATGAAAATACGGAAGCTAGTGAAGAGAGAGAGAGGGAACTGTGCACACGGGGACTAGGGATTAACGGCGATAAATTTCACAAAAATAGGGGATTACTCTGTCGGCAGGGCGACAGTCTAATCCCAGTGCCATCCGCCCATCTCCACCTCCTGACTCCCTTCCACTGTGTGTTTTCTCTCTTTAAAGCGACAGGATGCGGGAGTGAATGCTACCGACAGGATATCACCAAGTAGTTTTTGCAATTATCTCTCATCTGAGCTCTGAACAACTTTTTTTTAAAAATATTAAACTCTAAAACTTCTTTACCTTTTTAATCGTTTAGAATTGGTGGAAAACAAACGAAAGGATTAACTTTGTATCAGTAATATCCTCTTTCGTAAAGGGATAATCCGGTACCGAAGTTTTGGTATATGGAATCGATATTTCAAAGAGAGAAGAGAGAGAGTAATAAATTTACGTATCGGAGGTTTGAACTGCTGTGGAAGTTGGGCTAAGCGATAGCGGAGAACGGAAGGAGCTATTTTAATTACCGTAAACGCGCGATGGAGAAGTGAATTTACCTACGCTTTTAGTATTCCGCCTCTTCATCGTTCGCGTC
>JABSMS010002973.1:0-13207 GCA_018902275.1 Aleiodes sp. PSUC_FEM 10030003
GCTCTCCGATCTTAAAACAATAAATAAATTATGATCACACGTAAAAAATTATTGACTCGTCTGAGTTCATTTAGAATATTAATTAATCAGTTTATTTATTTTATTATTTGATTAAAATAATGTTGATTTATTCATTTGACACTTGAAATTGTTTATCGATTGAATTGCTCAATTTTTTGTTTATTGGTTTAATTAATTTGATGTGATTTTTCCAACGAAATTCGAGGCCTTTTTTTGACAATTTTTCAACGTAAAAAATAGGAAAAAAAATTGACACATGCAGGAACCTGTTTCGATATAAACCGCTCGGGAGTTTCGAAAAAAAAAGAATTATCACTGATTTTACACGGTCCAGCCGTATTAAAATTATTGTTTAATTTAACATAAAATTATAATCTAATTAATTTAATTAATTGCAGTATTTAAATGATTATTATCAGTTTCACAATTTCTTATTTTTTTATTGTTTGATCTGTAGTGAAAATTAATTAACCGAACACAAAAAAATAACCACACACAATTTTTCAACACTGTTATGAATGAAATATCTTCGATATGACACACACTTGGGTATTCATTTTCCAACACTGTGTGACTTTGGTCACGTTAGCCGAGTATGGCAATCGCCAACACCGCACCCATTTGCGCTCACTCGAACTGCACTCTGGTGAGTAAATTTTGAGATTTTATTTGTAATTTTGTTCATCGTTTTGGCGTTGCATTTGTCAATTTTATTGCGCACAATATTATTACATTATTATAAAAATATTCAATCGCTTAGTAATTATGGTTTTGGGGGTTTTACTGGCGATAGTGTGTTGTTGCCGACTGTCGGTAATGTAGAGAAGAATCATACATTGTTGAGAGGCGAAAAATTCAATGGTGGAGGCAAATTGTTTTTTATTTGAATCCGAGTTCCGTTCGGTTTTCTGAGATATCTCGGAAACCAATGGAGATACGACATTTTTTGAAAGAACCTTTTCTGTAGATCTTTTTTCCCTCTATAAAAAAGGTTCCTACAAAAATTTCCGTATCTCGCTTCGTTTCCGATATATTTCCAGAAAACCGAACGGCTTTGCGGATTGAAAATTTCTGGTCTGGTTTATACGCTACTGAGGTTACTCGGTCGGTAATGTGGGGCTTCGAATTCATCGCGATGTGAAATGAGGGACATTGACATGTTTGAGACTATTTGTTGAATTCAATTGAGTCATTGGACTCTAGTACATGCGGTAATTGAAACGATTCAGTAGAGAAATTGAATGGTTTCTTTCCCATGAAGTTATTTTAATGGTGAACCCAACAATTCAGGGAGAATTCGTATTTGACGCAGCTGCACTCTGGTGAGTGAACTCGGAAATCGAAGAATATTTTTTCGTTGGAGTAGAATTAAAAGGGCGTAAGTGCCATTGGTTTTTACGTGAATTATTGAATTTGGATTGTATAATTGATATTATTCCATTAAATATTATTGAATCGTCATTATTAGAAAATAATTAATTTTCTGTTTTTTCACATAATATTACCGACTGTCAATGCTTCGTTATGGTACAATTTTTATCTTTCTTACCGACAAAGGAATTTACCCGGTTGGTAAAATGATATTCAATTTTCTCATTTTGTGGTAAAAATGAATCGAACTTCTTTAAAGATAAAATCAAACCCCGTCTCCTTTTTCGATTTGCGCGGGATAAATAGTTGATTCGCAGAAATCTGATGATCAAATCTCTTAAATAAAAAGCGTTACTTATCACTACACAACTCTGCAATGAATTTAATATTTTGCCATTCCTCTTGATTTCAAAATTCCTCGAGAAAAAATCCCAAAGCTTCAAACCCTCGATATCTCCATAATTAACCATCGAAAATAAATGAAAGAATCCCTAAAAATAGAAGAAAATATGACCATCAAGATGACATTGAAAAAAATCCGTGGTTAACTGTGAAAGCTTGATAATACCTTGAAATTATGAGGTATTTTCAGAGCATGAACTATGAAAAAAAAACGTGCAGTTTCTCATTACGAGAAACCAAGAAAATAGCGAAGAGTCACGAATCGCGAATTCTCTCCATCGAATTTCAGGAAAAAGGGAAAATGCAAAAAAATGTCGCATTAATTAATAGGATCCAATCACTCCCGTAATTAATGAGATAATTATCCACCGATATCTGCAATTACAGGAAATACAAAAAAAAATAGAATTGTTTTTTGAAGGGGCGTACGTTCGCGCTCTAAGCTTTGCGCGCCTGTGTGTGTAAGTGGTGTTTAAGCCCAAGAAGTGCAACGGAACAGTGGAGAGGTGAGTTGACGTGCCAGTGGAGGGGGAAGTACATAGCGGCACTGAAAATAAACGTTAGGTAGTGTGTTTTTCAGTTGGTGTGGCCGCTTCGCGGGCCGTGGTGAGTTAACAGGTGTCTGTAGCGTTTTATAACGATTCATTTAATTAATTTGGTCATAAAAATACAGTGTTTAATTTAAATGATTAAAAGTAGTTGAACAATCGGTTAATTTACGTATCGATAAGTGCGATTTCGGGCGTTTTCGGAATTTTATCATTTTTATCATTGCGAACAAAATATAATATGATGTCGGAGACCGTTGTGACAGTCCAGGATGGCTCAACCAATGCCAATAACCCACGACAAGGACCAACAGTTAAAACAGAACCAGGTCAAAGAAGTATTATCGCTGGAATAACAATAAATGTACCTTATTTCAAGTCGATACCTGGTATTCTAAAACTCGTTCAATTGGTAAGTTTCAATGTCTTTGAAATAAATTTTTTATCATTTTTTTTTCCGGGGAAAAATCAATTTTTTTTGAGGAATAATTTTTTCAGGCGAAAAAAAACGATTCTCGTCACGAAAAAATGAGATTTTTGAGCAAATAAAATTACCGTAATTTTTTTTATTGTATTTTTTTCGGCACGCAGTTCGGGACGGCGCGACGATAATATAACAGTGGCTACATGCCAAGTTGCATTGGCTCACTCATTCGTAAACAGTGAACTTTGATTTTTTTCTCTCTTAAATCATTCTTTATTAAATTCTATAAAATCGACAGATAATTCTTATTTATGCGTATTTATTTTAAAATGTGAGTCAGCCTCAGGTTCTCTCGATGTCGCCTTGAATTTTTGAATCGAATGATTTTTTTTTCATTCATTGTTATGTAATAATATGCAACTCCCACGCATTATCACGTACGTTAAACAAATCATAAAATTCTCTTTTTTTCGCCGCGATAATATTTTCGAAGGTGAAGAGGGGAATTATTGCGGTAGAGATTGAGTGGCAAACGATTCGATTTGAGATCTTTATGGAGAGCGAGAGGCAATGCCAGTTTCTCTTATCTGGACACGCAAAGTGCCGTGACGATAAGCACTGGTTATTACTACTTGATTTATTTCTCTTTTTTTTAATTCTGGTATTAGCTGAGAATTTTTTCGAAAATTGTCTTCAGTCGCATTTGCAGGCAAATCGTAACGGTACATGAATCCCAGTCACAGTTGGCATCGTTCGGAGATGGATGACCTCGAGAAAATTTTCTCCGGAATCTTTCACTTTTTCTGAAAAAAATTTTTTTTTTTTTTGTCGTTGAATTTTTGGAGTTGAATTGACGCTTCTATTTTACTTGTGATCAGCTTTTTTTTAAATATCTCGACAGCCGTGGGGAATAGCGAAATTTTTGTAGGAATCTTTTTTGTAGCTGATTCTTTTCTACAAAAAAGGTTTCTGCATGATTTTTCATCTCGCTCCATTCCCGAGAAATTTACGGAGAAATTAAGTCACTGCTGAACACAAGAATCTCAACTTTCGGCCGATTTATACTATTTGTAATCTCGAGAACTCATGGAGATATCGAAATGGTTTTTATAATCTTTTTTATAGCTCTCAATGTCCTCTCCAAAAAAATTCCCATTTCCCCTAAATTCTGAGATATTCCACTATTAAAATCGTAGAATGAAGAAAGTCAAGCTGCTCGACTTTTTGTTTGAATTATCCCGGAATTAAATTTTTTGACGCAACCTTTTTGGAAGCTCTTACTTTTCTCTACAAAAAAAGGTCTCCACGAAATTTTTCCCTATTTCCCCTAGGGATATTTCCCCTTCTCAGACATTTTACTATTAGAATCGTAAAGAACTTCAATGCTCCCGACAGATTTTTTTAAAAAAATCTGGAAACTGTGGGAGATCTCAAATTGCTTGTCCTGTCCTTCTTGAGCTAAGAATTTTCTCTATAAAAAATGACTCTTCAGAAATTCTCTTATTATCCCTAGATACTCAGACATTTCACTATTAGAGTCGTGGAATGAAGAAAGTCACCCGCCCCCCTCGTTTTTTGAAAATATCTCGAAATCTATGAGAGATATCGAATTTCTTGTGATACACTTTTTTGTGGCTCTAAATTTTCTCTACAAAAAAGATCATCACAAAAATTTTCCTATCTTACTCCATTTCCGAGATATTTACGAGATAAATTCATTGCTTGAAAATGTAAGCCTTTGGCAAATTTACATTATTTGATCGAATCCTCAGAAATTAATGGAGATATCAAAAATTCCGGTATAACCTTTCTTATAGCTGTGAATTTTCTCTACAAAAAAGATTTCTGTAAAAATTTCTCTATCTCCTCTAAATTCTGAGATATTTCACTATTAAATTCGTGGAATGAAGAAATTCAATCCTTCCGCGAGTTTTTTGGAAATATCTCGAAATCTATGAGAGATATCGAATTCCTTGTCGGAACCTTTTTTGTAGCTCGTAATTTTCTCTACAAAAAAGATTCCGTCAATAATTTTCCTATCTCACTCCATTTCCGAAATATCTACGAAAGATGAATTCATTTGCTTGAAACAAAAATCGGAACTCGACAAATTCACTTGAAATTTATTTGTTAGAAATCTCTGAAACCAATAGGGATATCGAAATTTTTGTGGGAACCTTTTCTGTAGCTCTATTTTTCCTCTACAAAAAAGGTCTCAACAAAAGTTCTCCATCTCCCATAAATTCCGAAATATTCTCCGAAAACTCCTCCAGCCCGGAAATCGCTCCTCCCCGCGCTCCCATTGGCTCCTCTAAACCGCACAGACCAATGACACTCGCTCTTTACTCTTCTCCACCAATCAAAGTCATCTCCAACCGAAATACCAAATCCCTGACGTCAGCGAGCCATAAAAATTCCAAATAAATCGCTTAGAATCAATTAATTACGAAAATAAATTCATTAAACCGGAGAATTCTCAAATCTTCACAAACACCCGTTGGACAGTGGAACTAAATTGTGTTCGTTCGTGTCCCATGGAGATGACCATACACGATGATCTCTTGAGCATACGTGGCGTCCCACATATTTAACTATCCGTACTATCCTACTTACGCCATAGTCAAACTGAGCAAACGGCAACGGTATCGAAAACCATTTCATTAATAATTCAGTGTGTCCTTGAGGCACTGCCATATAGTTTACGGTCGTATGTAAAGATCCGTTGGCTTCCTACAGCCCTAAATATTTTCCCAAAAATAAATAAAGGAAATAACTTCGGTATAAAACGTTATAATGTCGGAGCCGAAGAAAATGAAGGGGGAAAAAATATGTGGAAGAAAAACCGGTTGGAGATTTCTTTTAACGTTGACGCAATACACAAGATGTACATTATAAGAACGTTAGGGAAAGACTTATGCATCGTACTAAGAAGACTAGAATTAAACTTGACAAAACCTATTACATCGGCCAATCCGCGTCCCTTATTGTCGACCCAATTTTTAAAAAAATCAATTCTCTTGTAATTAAATTCGGTGAATGGCGAAAAATTAATTTTCTAATGCGAAATTCTTGAATTTTGAAGAAAAAAATTATTTCGTTGAAAAGATCGGACAATTTCGACTGGAAAACGCCATGAAAAAAATCTACACTGGACCAATGGTTTCCGAGATAATGAAAAAATTAAAAATGAAGAAAAAAAATAGTTTTTTATTTAAATGTCTCGAAGAGTATTGATTTAAGTTGGATTTTATTGCACCATTTTTTGGCGCAAATTTTTCGATCTTTTCAATGAGATTGAAATAAATTACGAAAATCCATTAATTTTTTTTATCACTCAATTTTTAACGAAGCATACATTAATGCCAATTACTCTACTTTTTTCGTTCAGGTTAATTAATGGAAATTAAACGTGGGAAACAGTTCGTGAGTACTTGTACTAATACACGCCCTTCTCCCCCTCCCCCATTCTTATTACACGTATGCACTCGTTAAAATACCTGAGTATTCCATTATTAATGAGTATAAAAAGGAATTTTTATCAACAAATCATTCAACAATTTTCTATACGGTGATGAAGACATTTCCGGTTTGCAAAAATATTTTTTTTCTATTCCACTCTTCAGTAATGACCTTGAATAAATTAATTTTGACAGATTCTTTCGTAAGCTGAGATGCGTCAATTTTATGAGTCAGTTTTTGTTGAATATCTCGGAAAATAATGGAGATAGAGGAATTTTCGAAATTACCTTTTTTGTAGCTCTTTTCCCGCTCTAGAAAAAAGGTCTCTACAAAATTTTTCGTAAGTTCCTCAGATTCCGAGATAAATCAATAATGAAGTTTAAAAGCGAAATGACTCAATTTCGCGCGCGATGAGTTTTTTCAAAATACCCAGGAATCTATGGGATATACGAAAATTTTATCGGAAACTTTTTTGTGGAGAAGAAAAAATCCTGAAAAAAAGGTCATCCCAAAAATTCTTCTATCTCCCTTAGTCTCCGAGATATCTCAAAAAAACTCCCCTCACCATGAAATCATTCTGTGGATCTAAAGTACTTAATATCATGAATTACGCAATAATTCCAAATAAACGTGGACAAAGGGGAGAAGAGAGTAGTTGGCAAGTTGACGCGTATATTGTGTCATTTGTGGTACTTTGCGTGCAGTTACATACCGGTTAATAATGATTGTAAACCCGGCGTTATACCTTGGCGCGCAAGGACGTACACTTTTTTTCTCTCTATTTCTTTTAAATGCATATGTGTGTTTATTAATCAATGTAGGAGGAAAAAAGAATCGCGAATGTCTATATCATGATGAAAAAAATATCACCGAACACAAAGTCACAGTACATTCTTCAATTTTTCACACACGTGGCTCGTATAATATGTGTGAAAATTCTTATCTCACTCTTTTTGTGCGGTTCTTTTTTTTCATTCTGTTCACTTATACGCGCCTTCTCCTTTTTCTTTCCTCAACGCCCATGAGGCGTGGGATGCATTACATAGATGTGTAAGCAATTTTACTGTGAAACGTAAAATAAACCAGCTACGAGTGTATATGTCACTTTTTTCCCTATGTTTATGTATAGAAAAGAAACGTTGGAATATACCAGTGTGGAGCGTCAGCGTTTCTGGTGCTTCACGAGGTCATTTTTTTTATGTTGAAGAAAATTTAATTAAGATAAAAACGGTTGATATTTGACATTTTTTTCGTATAATTTCATTCTTGTTTTCAAATGAATTGAAGTGAAAAATTTATGGATAGTTGAATTAGAGAATTTTTGAAACTTTTATGACTTCATGTGAAAGCGCAGGAAATTTCCATTGCAGAATGCTATGTTAACATCAATTTTGGGTCATTAGTTATTGAGGTAATGAGAGAAATACTCATTACTAAATAAATGATTCTTTCTTCAACAATTCGTCAAGTATTGATCTGGCGAGAATTGTTTTATGGCATTTTAACTTCATTTAATTTTGGAAATTATATTCTGCTACTTTTTTCCGATTTTTTAAAGCAATTTTTTCCGTCTAATTATGGAAATATTGACACGTGACTCGTCGGGAACATGGTGGTGGGGGTAAAACCACCTAACTTCCCCAAAAACTCCAAATTTACGTCTAAATTACACATTGAAGGCATGAATTTAAAACTTTTGCCAAAAGAGAAACATTTCGCACGAATAATACACAAAAAAATGCCCAAATTACCGTAAACTTATCAAGGAATATGAACCTAAATTGAATCAGCATCGTTCATCTCTCTCTACCTCATGCGCATGCGCCCTAACGACAGTGTTTACCGGCACTCAAGAACAGCCAAAAGAATCGGGCTCCAAAGCGTTAAACATGATCGATAAATACTTCAACAATTTTTCTGTGCAATCCTCATCGATCTTTCCATAATTTTCAACGATTAATTGAAAAACTAACCTCAGAAATCGATTTCTCCCTCTGCATTACCGACTGAGCTCCGCTATAGCATCGCAACGGTCATTGTTTCGCGGTAATTTATTTATCAATTCAATCAATAATGAATAAGGCCTCGCGAATATTTGTATTCTTTCTCAGTAATGAATAATCAAGCGCTTATCATTTCCGGTATACAATAACGTTCACCTAAGATACTTAATTATTTCGTCATCTCTTTCCTCGATGACTAAAGTTTACAAATTGAGACATCTGGCACTCCTCCAAAGTAAACTTCAGTCGATTGGTCTCCAATAGATTCTCCACTTCCCGTCTTTAACGATTCGTTGAAAAATTTTATGAAATCATAACTCAATTTTTACCCAGAAATTTTCTCGTTGTATACAAACAGAAACACCTTGAGTTTCATCGTGGAAGTCTTATAAATACGCGAGCTCCGATTT
Organism: Aleiodes sp. PSUC_FEM 10030003; assembly: GCA_018902275.1. Lineage (NCBI taxonomy): Eukaryota > Metazoa > Arthropoda > Insecta > Hymenoptera > Braconidae > Aleiodes > Aleiodes sp. PSUC_FEM 10030003. The sequence continues at coordinate 8,639 of JABSMS010002973.1, forward strand.
CATTCAACTTGTGTTTCGGTGGCATCCGAAGAGGAGGAAGGAAGCCTCGAGAACCGCGCCCCATCCTCTCGAGGGAAAGAGAGGGAGAACACGTTCTTGATGCGAGTTACGGGCCCATGAACGGTCAACCCGTTTGTCTACTATATTTGCCTCTCCCTCGCTCTTCATCTCTCGATCGCGCCTATACTCGGCTGTAGTAATGGCAGCAGGACAGTTACTGAGCCGTGACTGCATTTGGGTCATCGGTGAGGCATGTACGTGTTCGTTGAACCGTGCTTCAACTGTATCGACTACCGGCTATCTACCATATTTGTAGTATCGGGACAAATTTAAACGCACATTATCTTTTTTTTCGGATTATTTTAGAACGAAGTTGTCAAATGCGATGCGTAGATTTCAGGTTTATCTTCGGTTTTATGGAAATATCTCGACGACCAAGCGAGTTACAAAAATTGATGTCGATAGCTCTTTTATGAACTCTTTTGATGACGGAAAGAGTTCTTATGAAAATTTCTGTGGGTCGTTCTTGAGGTATTTCCCATGAAACATTCGGAGCTAAGCTATCACGTTTTAACATGTAACGCTGTTGGAAAAATATTCATGGAAAAATATTGAAATATTTACCAAGCTTGAGTTAACTTGGAATTTCATGAAATTTATCTCTTTAAAATTCATTTGATACAAAAATATTAAAATGCTATTTGAAATTCCATTGCAAATTATTGGTCGAATTTCCAGGAAATTATGATATTTTGGGTACATTTAAAGTGAATTATTCAATGACTGAGCGAAATTTCAAGGATAATTCTGTCTCAACTAGAATGAGAATTGCGGTTTTGAAATTTAGCGTATATATTGATATCGAATTTTCAATTTGTTTTCTAACAGTGCACTGACGATTTAACGTGTGAAATAGTTCTTGTCATTGCCACTTTTTGCACTGGTGGCGAACAGTATTTTACTGCATACTTTGCGTAAACGGGCGTTTACCGCACACTTCCCAAACGGAAATCTTCGTCTACAAACAATCTAGAGTAAAATACTCTACAATATTCGTCACATAGACAGAAGAACATTGCGTGTAGACGGGCATTTTCTCACGCAAAGCGTGCTATAAACGCCCATTTATGCATAGTGTGCTATAAAACTACGTTCCTCGTCAGAAGAGAGTCAAGGTTAGGCCTGCGAAGGCTATTGCGATTCATCAAGTGTTCTATACTGACTTTTTTTGGAGTTCTGTTCTAAATTTTTACGAAAGATTGAGTAGAATAATTGTAATTTGATCATTTCGATAAACTCCTACAGTAGCACGATGAAAAAAAGTGGAGGTTTTCATTAAATTTTTTTTGAATCACCGATTAAACGGAAATGTCAAAGTCCTACGCGTGTCAACGAGTGAGAAATCATGATCAACCATCCGTTCTTATCGATGATGTCATCCATAAAGATCATCATTCCGTTCATGTCGCTGCGATTACTTGAATCGTATCATCTGAATAAAAAAATACGCAGATCGTTGAAAATAATGCGACAGCGGTAAACACGCGAGGATTCGGGTCATTCGGCATATTTTTATACGTTGAATTTTTCTTGTTTTGCGCAGCAGAGAATTTTTACAATCTACACTGTTAAAAAAATTGCGCCTGATATTTCAGATATGCCAGAGTATTTTTTTACATGTCCCGGTAGTTTTTGAAAAAATTGTAAAGTGATTTAGCCAAAGAAATTTTAATTTTGAGTTGATTCCCATGGAAGCCTGTGTAGAAGAAAAATTTTGTTCATTTCATTTCTCGAATGTTATGACGTCTATTTTTTTTTTAAATATCAGAAGTTGATTTTATCTGTTCCTCTCAGACGAAAAAAATGAGAATTTTCTTTGAACATCGAAAAAATTAATTTTTTTAAAATGAAATTCAATGGAACTCCTACACTGAGAGAAAAATAGAGGTAAAAACAATCAAATATTTGTGCCATTGGTACTTGAAATTGGTACTTGAATTTACTGAATTTTGTTAATACAAATTCTAATTGTGATATTAATTATTAATTCTCTCCGTTAATAGCTTCTGAAATGCCCTAAAATGTTTAAAGATTTTTTTATCATTCCATAAACATAATCCATTCGGTTTTACCAATTTTTCACTTTTTTTTCAAAGGCGCTCAACATGCCTTATTCAAATTCATTGCGACTATGAAATTTTCAGCAAAACAATTTTATTCCATCACCAGTTTTTTGCGAATATCTCAGAAATTAATGAAGATACGCCTTTCTTGCCTGGAACCTTTATCGTAGCTCTTCAAATTCTCTACACAAAAGGAATTGGGCAAAGAAGGCGTATCTCCAGTAATTCCCGAGATATTCGCAAAAAACTGATGTCGAATGAAATCGATTTGTCTAAAAATTTCATAGTCGCAATTCATTGCCTTTATTCCAAATTTCTTGAAACTAATTTCACCTGAATTTCTCTGAAAATTCCAACAGTTCGCGGATCTCTGACATCTAATCGTGTTGACTTTGGGCCCAACCCAACTCGCGATAGTACTTATTTTCCTGAAAGAGAAGTCTCATAACTGAAGCAACGAATGAGCATTCTTCATAAACCGCCGATTCGTCATCATCGACGTTTTATTTTTACTTTCACTATTAAATAGTATTTACAATTGTGTGATAATACTATCGGTAAATGAAGTTGACGAAACAAAATTTCTAAATATTTTTATTACTCAACACAATGGGCTTTTTATTGCGTCACTCATTCTCACACAATTCTGTGAAATTATGAAAACGTTTTCATGAAAATAAAAAAAAAATGGGACGTAGTCATTAATTTAGTTTTAACATTTTACATGTGCGTGCTGGGGACAATTCTATGTAAAATACCAAGTTTGTCTGTCACAAGGTCACGTTTATTGATCGCATGAAAAATTATTTATTTACAGCAATATAAAAGAAAAATGACGTTTTTTTTCGAAATAATTTCAACGACAGAAATATAATATTTTCTATTAGATATTTTGCAGCTAATGCATTGTATAATATTGCTAAAGGCTCATTTAAAATGCTGGTGAAAGTGAAAATCGTTGGGTTCACTGGTCGCACCTACTGCAGTAGGTTGTTTCATTATATTGTTGGCGTTGAATTATTGAGAAAAAACTTGGTTTATTAGTTTTCTCTCTTAGCGATCGATATTTAGAAAAAAATCACAAAAATTGGGTGGAGAAAATAGGTTTGAATCGAACACTTCGACAAAGATTTTACAAATGTGATTTTTTTTTTAATGTGATTTTCCGCATAGCACAATGCAAAAGGAAGAAAGAATTCGAAATTATGCGAGAAATTCGATTTCTATCGTTTTCTTCTCGAAATTTTATCCTCATTTTTTCGCAGATTTTTCTGGTTTTAGATGTCGTATGATGATGGAGTTAATTGCAAATGGAACCCTAGAGAATTTCCCATCGATTTTATCAACAGAGATATTATCCAAAAACTGTTTGACGGAAATAACGATAAATTTTCGAATTCGTGATAAAAATTGCTTCAATTAAAGTGGACACGATTGAAAATCATTTCGGCTTCTACTTGAGATCGATTCCGATATAGTATAATGATTAGAACCGAAGATATCCGTAAAAATAGACCTTCTAATGAAATTTTTTCCTTAATATTCAGTTTATCTGGGAATTCCTACGGTACTCATCGTTATATAAACTTGGGATTGATCTGAAAATCAAAAAAATTGTGGCAAAAAAATTGACTTAGATGTAGAAAATTGCCTTTGCTCTAAGAAATTTCGATATATATAGATATAGGAATTAGGAAAGGAAATTTCGTTACCAATACATTTTCTTACGATAAGAATTTATTGGTAGGTAATACGTTGGAAAACAGAGCATGCGTCGTTAAGTTATTGTGGCCAAAAAGCTACAGGATCCCATTCCGGGTTAATAAGGGTTGACCCCCTCCATCATTATTTTACACCACATGCACTTCAAGGTCGACCATTCGAATCGTAACCGAGGCAACTGTTTGATCAATGCCAAGCTCTCAAAATCAACAGCCAGTCTATTCCCGTTTCCAATTGAGAGCAGTTTCTTTCTGTTATCTCAAAACATTCTAACAAGCATGCCATCGATTGAATTGCCTCTGAATTGGTCGCCGCCAGATAATATCGATGATATCATCGCTATGGAATTGAATCACGACGAGCAAAGTGAATTGGGTTGTACAAACAATGAACACGTGTTCCTCGAGTATCCGTGGGTGTTTGTGATGTGGCGAAAAGTCACTAGATTAGCTTCCACAGTTGGTTCCGGCTTGGAGGCTTACAAAGATCGAATTGATGCTTACAAATCCGATTGGATGCTGATTGGTTATGCATCTGCTGAATTAACATCAAACCACTACGTTCTTTGCCTCACCGAAGAAGCTAGGGACTTTATAGTGTACCGTAATCGTCAAATATCCCGGAAAATATCGGAGAAAGTTACTAGAATGATGCTGAAGAGTCCGATGAACGTTAGTGTTGAAGAGAAGGTGAAAAGTACCGAGGAGAATGTTCCAGTAAGTTT
>JABSMS010002983.1:0-16729 GCA_018902275.1 Aleiodes sp. PSUC_FEM 10030003
TATTAAAATATAAACTAAAAAACACTTATGCATTATTTCGGTATCTTATATTCTGAAGTATGTCAAATGAAACATATGCAGCCCCCCGATATAACGCCATAATTATTCTCCCCTATAATTTCATGCTCTTCATAATGCATAAATGTTTATTCCCACGTTTCCTCACTAACTGAAAAACCACCATAACCCACTTTATTATCCCCCTAAGTCTCTATCTGCACTTAAAGTTGTAAATCCCCCTCAACACGATAACTCAACTTTCGCTTCCTCAAGTGAAATATAAATCCGTGAATGTGATGACATTTCGCCTTTTCTTTTTCCCAGCTGGGATCAAGAGCAAGTAGTCTGTATTAACTCCTCTCTCCCCCGGAATCGTTTCAGTGATGACAGTACTCTCATCTTGAGTTATGAGATAAATTGAATAAAATGAAGTATTATGACAAAAGTCACGTACACAGAAAACAAAAGATTAAAATGATTTATTTCATTAGATTAGTTTCACGCGTCCTTGTAAATAAATAATCAAAATGTACATTGTACCTTTTATCCAAAAGGAGTGACAATTATCACTTAAACTGCAGTATCACGTATATTATAATTTTTTTGGTATTGTTTCTGCAACGAGAATGGAATTATCCTTAGAGTTAATAAGGTTTTTTACTTGAGTCACATTTGAAACTATGAACAAAACGGAAGAGGCGATAAATCCTATCAAACGTGACGGAAATCAAATAATTCTGCGTATTTGGGATTCAGTTGCAAGGACATAGAGTACAAGTAAAAAGTAGAAAAAAAATTTCAGGCAAGAAGGATAAATCATTGAGTGTGATTGAAGTGGAAGTTTTTTTTTGATACATTAATTAGATAAAAAGTTGCTTTGTTGCAGCGGCGAAACTAGTACCGTTCATTATCATATTTTTTATTAAATGTTTTTTTTTTCTAATTAAACACGCTTTCTAGACATTTTCATTGTCGATTCACACGACATTAATACCGGTTTTCCACTTCACTACAACTGTTGTTCATATAGCCCTGAAACTAGCATTAACAGTTAATTTTCATCGACAATTCAAAGAGTCAAGAGAGATATTTTCGGTTCTATGCACGTATAAATATTTTGAAGAATAAAAATATCTTCAATGACTTTACTGTATAATTCCGGCGAGGCTCATCACTTTTCAGAAAAAAAATGGGTGTATCTCAATATTTACTACTTCATATAGCTGAAGAATCTTGCATAACTCCCCCTCGGAGGAGAGTCGGTAAGATGTTCCCTAATCTATTGTTAACGGGATTATTAATTTTTTCGTGATTGTTTAAGTGTCCTCAGATGTCGGATAAAATTCATAACACCACATTTTTCATCAGATTTCAATTACCCCGCGGTAACTACAGCTGTCACCACATATCCGCCAAGGTCACATCCACTTCAGGACTTCACATTGCAACACTAATATTAATTTCTTCATCCTATCATTGATTCGATCGTAAAAAATAATGAATGTGATGAGCCTGTGATTTCTTGTGAATTAATTCCGGCAATTATCAGAACAATAAGATTGCTACAATAATGGAAAAATGTCATAATTGGGATCATAAAACTTTATAGATTTCTTGACTAATGGGGAATGATACATCACGATTTTTTTATTATGAACATATGTCAATAAGTTCTGCGTTTTTTTTTGTTGGAGAATATTGATGTATTACTTGACATTAACGGCATTCTGTCAAGACTTGTCAGTGAGAGAATCATTCAATTGTCGGTATAAGAAATACTAATACGACGCGCGCTTTACGCCAGCGAAAATTCTTGAGAATATTGAGCGAGTTGAGGACGAACGATGCGAAATTGATGAAACCTAAATGTTTATCTTTATACTGCAAAGGAAATCAGTAAAATTTTTGGGGCATTTTGGAAATTGCTAACGGACAAAATTAATAAATAGATTTTACATGCAGTTTAATCGGAACTGAGTAAATTTTTTTTTTTTTTCAAAATTCATTTCTCTGCCCAATGTTTTCGTTTTTTTCACAATTTTGGCCTCTTGGGATTATCTCCGATTAAAATTATCGCAGGGAATTAAGTTCAAGGCCCAATTAGTCCTGACCTCTTATCGATTTTATTAATCATAAATTTGATAGTGACCGGTAATTTAAAATTGATTCCGTCAGTCACTCACGGAAATCTCTAATTATTTGGAAATAAATTTTTAAACCCTATCTTTGTTGAATTCCGTAAGAAAATAATTATTAAAATTTAGTGAAATCAATGACATATTCGAGCTTTAATTCGGCCTCGGTGTGTCATGTGAAGATGATAAAAAATGAATGAATCGCACATGAATAATATTTCTGTATCTCAATTATCACCAAATTTCTGCGCTGATGAAACGAACTTCAAGTTAGATTTAAGAACAGATGGACATAAACTATTCCTTCGCCTATCAAGTCGAATATAAATTTGATCATTACATTCTGAATTGTTTATTGCAATTAAGGTAGTATTCCAGTGTATTTGAGTACATTCAATCTCTAATTTTTTTTAACGTTGTATTAAAGATGATTTTTTTAAATAATTTTTTGAATGTCCTCTTCTTACGAATGGACGTCCCCACTATCACTCCCACTCTCTCATTCATCAACAGCCTCCCGGAAATGCAATGTATGGTATCACATGTACGGAAAAATGTATTTTGAGTATAAAAAAATATATACACAAATGAATTAAATAAAATATGAATGGCCAATGATACCGCTTTGACATATATTCGTAAATATATTTCACTGTATACTGAAAATATATATAAAACGCATGAGAAAAGACTGAATTATTGTTCCTCCCTTGCTCTGGGATAGACTATTTTCCTCTACAATATATTTTTTCAGCATCCTATACGTTATTAGAAAGATTGACGATATATCATTGAACATATGCGAATGCATCATGTCTCAAAATATATTTGGATTTATATATGGCAATATAATACTTTTTTAAATAGATCAAATGATGAATATGAAGCATGTATGGCCCCTCATATATAATTTTGCCGCCATATATAATCCTGTATCTCACATATATCCTATACAATGTTCATAATTATCGTAGAATTCCATCTCTTATTATTGTCAGTCATGCATATACTTAGTGAACTGCGCATGAAAAATCAGATATCGTTGGAGAAAAAAAATCGGATTCCCTCTTCTCATACCCTCGAATGCTAAAAGCATTATCAACAAACGCACTCGATCCGAATTCAGTAACTTGTTATCAGAACTGAAAGATCGTGGCGACCTTGACCCCTTCATTTCTATAATTGCGTCATTTTTTTCTTTTTTTGATCATCTTCCTTCCTTCTATTTAGCTCCTTTCATACACTGTCACTGTGATATCAATTATGACGCGAATAAGTAGCGTCTGGGATCCCATCCATCAGACTTATGATACAAAACATGTGATGAGAACATAACGTAAATTGCTAATATTAGTATCAATGACGTTTGGCAATGAAGCGAATTATTTTTATTTTTTCCTCAAATTGAATTGTGGAAAATAATCATTTTCTCAGGCTACAATTAACTTGAAAATTATTTATACAAATTTAATGATAATTCAATCTGCAAAGAGTAAAAGAGAATGGATGGAAATTACGGGAATAAATGATAATTGAAAGATAAGATGTGCATAAAACAACGTATTTTTCAGATTTCATTTTGAGAAATAAATCGAATTAATTTTAATTTAAGTAACCAAAAGATTATGGTCAATGTGAAATTTAAAAAATATTATTAACGAATAATTATTGATATCATTGGATTTTGTAATTTTTCATGGAAATCGGTGAAATAATCGGAGATAATATATCAATCGACCACCCAACTACTCCCATGAATATTAAAATCCTCGAGGACGGCTTGATAGAGTGTTCCAGATGCCAGTAGCACATACGCTATTGTGGAAACGTCAATCCTATCCCATACCATGACATTGTCCACCTCAAATATTAATCTCCCGCTACCAAATTAATTCGATCAAGAGAAATCTTAAACAAGTGGATAATAATATTGTTTCATCCGGAGAACAAAACGTCTTGATTCAAGAGGAAACACGACTTGTTTCAAGACTACTTGTCATCTTGATTCAAACCTTGCAGTTGAGATTCGAGCCAAAAAATAGTACTCACATGTATACGACAGCGATAACTCTCAATTTTTAGGTACTGTTTAATGAAAAAAAAACCTATAGATGTATCATAAAGATTTCTCGGTAATGTTTCAATGTATCTGTGATTCTTCGAAACTTTGATACTGGTATGACTTTTATTCGGCAGCTAAGACGAGAAATAGTCATATAAATATTCTCACGATCGCATAGACATCGAATTAGACAAGACGAATAATTAATTGGGAAGAAGATAATTTTATTCAGTAATTGTCATAATCGAGCGCCTCTTTATTATTATTCACTTGCATTCTCAAGTCTCTGTCCTTTGTTGCACATATCCTGATATAGAGAGGCATTCAAGGATCTTTCTCAGCCGATCGATTTGCATTGAGGAAATCATTATGTTTGATCATTCTTATCATAAAATTATGTAACGTTTAATTGCCAAAGGACATTAGCATTTGGCTCGTTGTCAACAATTGATTAACTGTTATGCCATTCTGCTGGTTAAATATAAATTTTTCTTATCGTATTCTGGAAATCGATCATTGCTCATCAGATTTTTTTTTTTCAATTTTCTGAACTTCCGTTAAAAGAATGCAAAAATAATTTCTAAAACGTTCAAATGATTGATAAACCACAACATGAGAAGGGAACATCAATAAAAAATCTAATAACACTAAATTTAGATATTGATAAAATTTCCATAATTCAAAAAATTCGTTTTCTCAATATCTATTACAATTTTTAAGAATTTTTAATCTATTCCTATTTATAAATTCTTCCGCCAATAACTTAGAGGAAGGAAGAACCGGATTTCATAATTAATTTTAGTGAAATGCCACGTGTTTTGTTATTAACACGATAAAGTATCAGTTTGGAAAATCAAGTGCCATTCGGTCTGAGAGGCTGTAGTTGTGGCCTTGGTACATGAAAGTAAAGATCAGGTTTGTGTACAGTCATACTAGTGCACAAGAATTAGATCAATTTTATCCAAATGTCGGAAGGATAGAACGTTTTATTTAAAATAGTTTTTTCAAGGATTTTAAAGCAGAAAATGAGAGAAAGATGAAAAATTCATTAAACCCGATGAATTAATGAATTAAGAATATCCAACTACTTCAGGAATGTTGTTTTTCTCTGAATCTTTTTAAACAGTGGTATCTATCCATTAGAACTATCATTCGAAGCCACTTTGACAATTTAACCCTAAGTTACCGGACATTTCCCACTGATTTTGTTATTTAAATGTTTCAGTTTCAAAAACGATTCTTTTAAAATCAATTACCTCACAAAAAAACTGTGAAAATCCTTCTCGTCGAATCAAGACACTCGAGATATTCGAGTTATTGTGAATCGATGCAAAGCGATGCGTCTTCCTCACGAATGTTTTTCCAATATAACTCAAGTCATTCAAGAACGTGAAATCTATTTAATTCATTCTGAATAAATGCGGAGATCAACAATATGGATGAGTCAATAAACACGAACTGATATCCACAAAAAAAAGAAAAATTTCCAGCGCATAACAACTCGGAGAACTGGATGCGTTTTTTTTCCGGAGTTGTTTCGAACTTCATAGCAAGCGACATTGACGAATTAACGTAGGAAATTCCAATATTAACCGCAACTGAAATCTCCCATACAGATTCTGAGAATTTCGATCCAACAAGTAGCACTTAAACATTTGGTATACTTGAGGCCGGGCTTCCCAGGCGAGTTCAACCAGGTGTTTTGTGACGCAGGAGTCTCCGCCTCGGGCGAACCATTTGCTTTCCACACTGAAAAGTTCCAAATGACGTTGTTTCAACGCATTAAAATACGTCATTATTTTTATGACATGGATAGAAAATAACAAAAAAAAATTTCTTCAATAATTATGAGGAAAATGAAATAGTTACTGATTTATCCTCGAGGAAAAAATATAAATTCAATTTTTTCTACTGCAGGAAAGAATTTTAAACTATAAATTATATGAATGATACAATTTTTGTACCAAGAAAAAAAAATGAGCAATTGAATTGCGCAAAAAGGAAATCTTTGTGAATGAATGGAGGAAACGGCGGAAAAATTGAGTCAATTAATTTTTCATAACAAATTACTATATGAAATTAATTTAAATCAATTTATCCGAAGATCCTGGATATCGAGGACGAATTTGAAGTTTCAATGATTCGAAGCGAATGAATTTTCTTATTTATGCTTGAACCTTAATCCTCACATTTTATTACTATTTATAACTACTAATTCACTTTAATACAGTGTATCCACAATTATCTATAATGGATAATTAACAATTGATTAATTCAATGGTAATAAGTTGTTGAACAGGTCTATCTTTGCACACACTCCCAATAACATTGTCAGCGAATCAAATCAATCGGATTCTTAACTGCATAGAGAGAATTACCTTACGAGTAATAATAAAATTGTTGAATTAAAAAAAAATATTCTTGGAAAACTAGAGAAATCAAGCAGAGAAGTTTTTTTCTCAATGTCTCCAAACATTATTTGCATAGAATTCCGCTGATTCCCCCATTTTCCTGCAGTGAGAATTTCACAGCGTTATAACTTAAACAATAATTCCATAAAAATAAAGTCTTTTGAGTATGTTTTTCGTTTCACTATTATTTTGACGAACGAAAAATTTTCACGTTGATATAGCTTTTCTGTCAAAATGTTCTACTCAATCTCATAAAATTAGAGAACAAAGATAAATAAATAATTCCGCTAATTGAACAAGCCCCGGGCACGACCCGGATCTTAATTTTTCATACTCAAATTATTACATTGTAGTGTGCTAAAGCAATTACAAGTGTTTTGTCAACCACGTTATCAAACGGTCCTCGCCCGCGTGAGTGAGTCAGTGCGCGTTCAAATTACAGCCAGCAGCTTATTGAAATCTTTGAAGAAAAAAAATGTTAAAGCGGGATCTCCCGTGTGCCTAGTCCGTGCGCACGCCTCTCCACACGTAAATACACATACACGAGAATTCTCAATTGAAGTGAGAGAAGGAAAAAAAAAGAAAGATAAAAAAGATACGTACGAACCAATGGAATTGTAAGATTTTACCGTAGACGGAGGTAAGTGCGCGTGGTTCTCTCGACAGAAATTATCAGTATTTTATCATGTCACGTTTTTTTTTCCTCTCTCGTTAACTTTCGCGGGGGAGTGACGAAAGTTATCATTGTTGACGAGGGATTGGACCATCGATAATGATTTTTCCAAAAATTATAACTCCCACCAACAATTGTTTCATTCACTTCGTCGTGATGTGTACAAATTTTTTTTGCTCCCCTTTTGTGCTTGAAAAATGAAGTAGAGAGAGGAGGGAGAACATGGAGAGGGGGAAAGGAGCACCCCTGACCCCGGCGCGAAGCGGTGAAGGGAGGTAACGTTTATATGCAGCAGCAATCCGCCCCGACAACGCATTCGCTCGTTCGCTTCGCCAAAGCAGGAGACGAAATAACTGCCGTGAGATAAGAGATTTAGAATTTGTATTTTTGTTTGTTTTTTTTTCGAAAAATTGTTGTTGTTCACTGGTAAAATTCGGTTTTTGGAAATTACCTGGAGAGATCAACATTGTTTTAACAGCGTGAAATTTAAATTTAATTACGACAGACAGAAGTTTTTTTTGTGGTCGTAAAGAAATTGGGAAAATTGTTCCTCACTTTTATTTAAGTTTTTATTCGAAATTTGTGAGTTTTTTTTTCATTTTAATTCCGGCAAATATTTTCGTCATCCTGATTAAAAACATCCGGCACCAAGAACGTTCAATTTCTGTCAACGATTTTCGCATTTATTCATTCATTCAAAGGGCAGTGAGGCTACAAACGTGTGTCAGTCACTCTCTTTTTGTTTAAAAAGAAATAATCAAGAGTTTGGAAGATTTTGGAAGCGCTCAACAAGAAGCTGTATATCCTGTGAAATTTATATATATCAATTTGAAATTTCAAATTCAATATGATGGCGGTCGCAGCTGCACAAAAGAATCGCGAGATGTTTGCCATAAAGAAGTCCTACAGTATCGAGGTAAGTCCGCCAGAAAAACACCGCGAAATTCTCTCAATTTCAAATGTTTATCTATCTCCATCAAGTGGAAAATATAATTGGATAAAAGAAAAAAACCAAAGAAAAAAGAATCAACGAACCAACGGTAAAATCAGTGATCTCACAACTGGCCCAATGAGTCCCGGAATTACTTTCGTAACATCCCGAAAAAATTACATCAGAAAAATATAAAAAGCATAAATCAACAAAATAAGAAAAGAGAAAAAAAATTACGTTTTCACATTTTTAATATTATCCTCTCTCATCTTTCTCTCCTCGCGTCTTCCGGACAGTGTTTTACCTCGTCACGTAGTCCACTCGTTTACCATCGAGAGTGAAATTTTCTCAGTCAACTATCCCGGGATTATCGGTGTTGAAGCATCAGTTGAAAGATGATAAAAAAGTTGAGAAAATTTATTTTTAAATACTGACAGAATAATAAAGCGCGGAGAAAGTTCACGAGGTTTAATTGTCATGGTTGATTGCACAACGACCTTGCGGTAGTCGTTTAATTGGCATAGGGCCATCCTCCATCTCACTTTCGTCGTAATCTTTTTTTTAAATTTAATTTTTCGGTTCATTTTGTGTAATCGTCCTAAATTCAATTAAATGCGCCTGAAGGCCACGTATTGCTTTAATTCTATTTTCTATTCTGTATCGAGTGCCCTGATTGCCCGAAAAAAATGGGTAAAAGAAGGATTGTTATCTCTATTAAGTGGCACGTGTGAAAAAAATGGAGAACCACCAAAAATTAGTAAGTCCGTGAACCCCGAAAACTACCAGTCATTGACCGTGAATTTCGTTTATTCTTTTTCATGTGTTAATGCGCGTGTCTGATCACTCGCGGGCTCTTTCACTTGCTCTTGAAAGCTCCTCTACTGGTTCATTCATCATCCTATTGAAATCAATAAATGCAGAATCATAAACGCGAAAATGAAGTGTTTTGATTTCTTTAAATTCCAGAAAAAAAAAATTGCTCGCATTTCCAAGCAATTTTGAAATTATTGCGCGCGTCATGAATTGAATATTTGTCACGCATTAATTGGTCACGATTAATCATGCTGAATCGATGCTGGAGATGAATCAAAAGTTTAAAAAAAAAAAGAAAAAAAAAGCGTGGTCATTCTCACGAGAGGCGACAGAGTGTGGAACTCTTCAGCGGCCTCGACTTTCTCCGCATTATACAAATTCTATCGACGCCGATTGCAGCCGAGAATGTTCCCTGAGAATCCGGTGAAATTTGGGAAAATTAATAAAAAAAGAATATGAGGAAGATTGAAAGAATTTTGTAGCAATATTTTTTACTGAAATTACACTGAATTCAAAAAAGCAGAGCGGGTTCAATGACCACTAAATTAACGGCTGATAGATTTAGAAATGAAGAAAATATTGAGAATTCTTTTTTAATCATTTATTCGGCATATAGAGAAAGTCCACGACAATTTTACACGTAATTTCATGCCGTTCCTAATCATTTGATGATGATGTTTATCAGCGTATAGCTGAGTTATTTGTACGGTTATGTCATGAAAACTTGTCATTCAAGCTGATCTATAATACGCGTGAATCCATAACGATACAAATTAGCTGTTGAAAAAAAATCGGATAGCGTTGATAAATTGTTTTTTACGGAGAGGGGAACAATTTCATATTTGTCCAAGAATAATTACCATTGAAGTTGAATAGACATGATCAATAATTTCAAATAAATATAATTTTTTCTAAATTATTTAAAAACACTAGAAAATTTCGAAAAAATCATAGAAGTCAATTTTAAGGGGATAGGATTTTGTGGTGATTTTATGAAAGGAAAATTTTCAATTTATTTATGGTTAAAAAATTATTTAAAAAATTTTTGCACCAATTTCATCGTTTTCTTAATGGAAGAAAAATCATGTGAATTTTAGATTCATTAAGAAATTGATTCGCGAAAGAGAAAAATGGCGTCACCGAATGTTTAAACAAAACAGAATTTTGTATTTACAAAAAGTAATAACAATTTCAGTACTAAAAAGAGCGAAGAAGTCAAAATAACTATTTTCTATAATTGAGACATCATTTCTGTGAACGTTAATGTAGTTTAGAAAGTTGAGATATTTTTTTAATTTTTTACACTGAAATTTTGAAAAATTACATAATTCTGAAAAAACAAGTGAGATTACGCGACACCTTAATGTTCGCATAGAAAAACCAAGACCTTGTTCGTATTTTCCGAAGGTAGTAATGAAATGAATTGGTAGAATATTAATCCCAGAAATTTACTGAATTTTCATTGAATTTATTGATTTATTTCTTGTTCAATAAGTCAATTGAAATGTAACAAATAAAAAATACCGGGTTGCCTCCTCGAATGAATAATATCGGGTGGATAATCGTGATTGAGAAATCAATCGTCCTTGTCGTCATGATAATTATGAATATGTTATAAATATGAGAACGAAGTGATTGTAAAATGGAAAAAATATTGCTGCGGCTTTGTGCATTGAGTCCCTGAGTGAACGAGGTACTTTGCTTCAATACGGAGACAACCGTTATACTTGGAGGCTCGACACGTATCTCTTTCTGTCTCTCTTTCATGCCACTCCGATAATTTCTAACCGCACGCGCGCCGATACACTATGCTAATCGCGATGCATTTAATTGCCGCATTAATTCCTTTTATTTTTTATTCATTATTTATTCCGATTTTTTCCAATTTTTTTATTCATTTTTTTTCTAAAGTGATGAGAGAAGGGATAAATATGTGCAAGGCTTGTGTTTCATAAGTAATTAAGAGATATTGTTGTCAATATATATGAGATTAATGAGTTTTTTTTCTGGTATTATGTAATTAATGTTAATTGCGGATATGGAATAATTAAATGTGAATTTGATTGAATGATGTCCGCGATTTTTATTTACCTTTGAAATTGTGACGGATTCTTTTTTTATTGAAAATTTAATTACCGAATTCAGGATTTATGATGTCAATGTCTCGCTGACGGGCATTAGATCAAGGTCCCTCGTTTCTTGCATTGAAAAAGAATGAAAAAAAATATATTTATTCCGGTTAATACGCATCCCATACCTGGGGATAATCGACTGTGCTGATGCAACTGCACACTCATCGCTCGTCTATCCGCCGGCAAAAGTACTTGGCCCACTTTGGCCATTGGACTCAGTCACACACGCGACTGACCAACAAGTCACTCAACAATTTTTTTCAAATGTCTCTCGAGAGACATAGAAAAAAAAGAGGAAGAATGATTAAAGAGTTGAGTCCATTTATTTCCGTTTCTGTGAAACTTACAAGATCATCTCTTTTGAGATGATGAAGTTTATGGAATTTGGGAACTTTTATTATTTCAATAGATAGCCGGGCAAATCTGAGGCGGAAAATGATATAATACAATCCTTGCCGGATTCATAATGCTCGAGATATTTCGGAAACAATTCTTTTTTTTAATTCCAATTTTTTTTATTACTTCGGTAATTATTGCTCCAAAATCTATTATATTATAGCGTTTTCCAGCTCAACTTTTCTCAGCTATCCAATTGATTTCTCAAACATGCGAAAATCCGAAAACTTCTATTTTTTAAAATGCAATTCGCTTGAGAGAAATAGAAAATAAATCAAAATTTACTTGAACTTACAATCCAATTAAATGATCAAAGCAAAGTAGATTGAATTGATTTCCGTTTCTGTGGAACCTACGGTTATGGAATTCTACTTGGTTCCAATTTCCACTGTAATTTCCCCCTCAGATAATAAAACCGGAAGGATACCCATTCACGATATGAGGAAGTTCATTTCACAGAATAATTGAGAATCTCGAATTGTCCAAAAGTTTATGTTGTAAATTTGATTAATTTTAGAATGGATATCCGGCACGTCGTAGATCACTCGTCGACGATGCACGCTTTGAGACGCTTATGGTCAAGCAAACTAAACAGAATGTACTCGAGGAGGCGCGTCAAAGAGCCAATGGTAAGTGATGCGGGAAATTTTTAATGTTGAGCTTTTATTTGTTTTGCATGGATCAATGTTGTACGTTTATTTCATTTCGATTAGACTCAAGCGATCCATCGGCTTGCACTCAAGAACAACAAGAGCATGAGGAGCCATACACCTCATCGAGTGACGACGAACAGGGAGAAACACTCAGTTTCGCTGCTAAAGAAGGAGGTAAATGTTTAAACTTGATTTTGATGTTTTATATTCAGTTGGGCACTTTTCTTCGGAATTATCTCTAGACTTGTGGACAGCGGATGACTTTTCGCGATGAACTGTTCTGTCGAGAAAAATTATAGATCCAAAACGATTATCAAAATTTCTACATCCCCCACAGATTTCGAAATATCTCGAGGAAACTAGTCACGAAATTTTTAATCTTCTTTCATTTTTGCTTTTCTTTTCCTTTTTTTTGTGGAATGTGCATGAGTGTTAAATATCTTTTTTTTCGATGTGATTTTACAGAAGCTAAAGCGGAAGCCTCATCTTCCGACAGCGAGGGAAAACCTGATATTGACAATGGTAAGTTCACGAAGCTCATTAGAAAAATGATTAGAGAAGCATGGAGAAATCATCAGCAAAATTGAATTCTTTCATTGTCTGATGTAGAATCGTTGCCGAAAATCTGCAACAGCGCCCCCACACGCTGCAGAATGATTTTGGCAACGTTGCACTTCTAGTAACGTTGCGGTCATTGTATTGAATATGAAAACCAATCTAGTGTTAAATTCCCAATTTCTTTATCATAATAAAACCGCAAAAAAAAAATCTTAAAATTCCAAAGCCATTGCGAAAAGTGTCTCGGAAAATGTTCTCAAGGAACTCGAGGTAACTAGGTGAAGAGCAGTAAATGGAGGGTAAAACGCCATCCATTGTTGCCTTAGAGTCCTGGGGTTGAACCGGAAAAGGGGGAGAAAGAGAATTTCAAGAAAAAAAAACCTTTGTGAGAAAATAACGTTAAGATGTCTTTTTACTGTACTCCAATTTTTTTCTACTTAATAGTTACTTGAGCGTTCGGAATAAAACGTTGATATTCCAATTTCACGCTTCTCAAGACACCCACCACTTCTACTTTTATACAGAAAGATAGGAATTCAGTATCTTTATTGTCGAACTCTTTGTGATTGAGCAAATGGATCCTGAATTAATGTTAATTCCCATTGTCTTGCATCGGAGTACAAGTAAAAATTTCGAAACAAGAATACAAATAGTCTTGCAAAAAACGTTTTTAAGCGATCAGAATCAGTTATTCTGAAAAGCGTACATCACACTTCTTTCCCTCTTTAGTTCAGGAATTCCATTATTTCCATGTAGTCAATCATTTCATCAGCATTTTCAAGGAATCAAAGCCCCTAAATATTATTAATTGTAAAAATATTCCTTCGCAGATTATGGATTGACTGAGGAGGAAGTGGTACTTGCTAAAACAATTGCTGAAAATCCAGATGGCGAAGCAGAAATTCAGAAAGCATCACTTATGCTGAGCTTACGCGATGGTATTGGCTCACTCGCGCGTATTTTGAAAACAGTTGAAAACTTTAAGGGTACTGTTACACATCTCGAATCACGTCCATCACGCAAAGAGAATACACAATTCGATGTGCTAATTAAAGTAGATATGACAAGGCAATGCTTACTCCAATTGATAAGAAATCTCAGACAGAGTTCTGCACTGGGTGAAGTTACATTATTGGCTGATAATTCAGTGAGCATTAAAGATCCATGGTTTCCACGTCATGCATCTGAATTGGATGATTGCAATCATTTGATGACAAAATATGAACCCGATCTTGACATGAATCATCCTGGCTTCGCTGACAAGGAATATCGTGCACGCAGGAAGATAATTGCTGAAATTGCATTTGCCTATAAATATGGTGATCCAATTCCATCAATTCCATACACGGAAACTGAGAATGAAACATGGCTGCGTGTTTTCAATACTGTTGTTGATCTCGTACCTAAGCATGCCTGCATTGAGTATCAAAGGGTATTCAAAAAATTACGCGATGAAAAAATCTTTGAGCCACATCGTATTCCACAATTGCAGGAGGTCAGTGAATTTTTAAAGAGAAACACTGGCTTCACATTACGTCCAGCTGCTGGATTATTGACGGCACGTGATTTCTTATCGAGTTTGGCATTCAGAATATTCCAGAGCACGCAATACGTTAGGCACATCAATAGTCCCTATCACACACCAGAGCCGTAAGTTAAAATTTTGTATTGTTTCATTGGTTATAATAGTATCCTCGTCGAGGAAGTTTATCGAACACGGGGTGAATCAATATATCATGTCATGGACAGTAGATGTAGTGAGTCAATGGGATAGTTGGGTGTTAGTAGAGGGTGAATGGAGATTTTAATGAAATCAAGTGCTACTCTTCTGAAGCTTGTAATGGAACTCTAATTGGCTTTTAACGACGCGATGACGTGGGATAATTTAATTTTCAAACGTTTCGCACTATGTTCGGAATTGTCTCTCTCTGAAAGAAGGCGGAAAAATTGAGGTATTATAGCAGAACGTAGTCAGTGAGAAGTTATTATAATTTTAATTTCGAAAGATTCGAAAGAGGCTCCAAGAAAATATAATACCCCACAACGTCCGTTTAACAGTGGAATTGAGGTCTGTTTTTCCGATCCTCGGTGAGATTTGTATATCATCGATTATTGCTTAACCAATATTAACGCATCGATTATGCTCTACCAATTGAGCTAACGGATTTCTTACGAATGAATGAATGAATGAATAAGAGGATTTCGGGAAGTGTAAAAGTAATTAATTAATTTTTCTTAATTTTCCAGTGATTGCATCCATGAACTTTTGGGACACATGCCCCTCTTAGCTGACCCCGGTTTTGCTCAATTCTCTCAAGAAATTGGTCTAGCATCCCTGGGTGCCTCCGACGCAGAAATTGAGAAACTGTCAACAATCTACTGGTTCACCGTTGAATTCGGTCTATGCAAAGAGGGACAAGAAGTTAAGGCCTATGGTGCTGGACTTCTTTCAGCCTACGGCGAATTACTTCATTCACTGAGCGATAAATGCGAGCACAGAGCATTCGATCCAACAACAACTGCTGTTCAGCCCTACCAGGATCAGGATTATCAGCCAATTTATTACGTTGCAGAGAGCTTTGAAGATGCTAAAGAGAAATTCCGCCGTTGGGTAGCAACCATGAGCAGGCCCTTTGAAGTTAGGTACAACCCACATACCCAAAGAGTCGAGGTTCTTGATTCAGTAGAGAGACTCGAGAATCTTGTTTCTCAGCTGAATCTCGAAATGACTCATTTAACAACCGCCATGAACAAAATAAAGGCACGAGTATAAGTTAATAACAAACTTGTTAACTAAAAATTTCTCCACCCTCCGATATGTGATCCGTATGATTATTTAAGAATTTCGTAGCGGACCGCTCAATTGTAGCAATCGAGAGATGCACTCATTTGATCCAAGTTAAATATCGAGGAGCCTATTCTCGAGTTGATGAGTCGCGTTTTCGTTGAACCGTTTCATGTAATGTTGAACACATACAATTGAGGTTTCGTTCAATGTGCACATTTTCGGGACGATATCTTGAACGCATATGATCACAAAAGTTTACCTTCGGATGACCGCAAACACCACTGTTCGTATACAAAACTGATCGTATACGAAAGCTTCTCATCAATTCGAAAATAGTCTTCTGAATCTGACAGTATAATCTGTCCGTATGCAAAGGGACTATGAGAGTTATATGTACGGCAGTAATCTGGGTATGATCCCACGCATTTCGAGTCAAAAATAATCCAAAAATCGTGGAAAAGGGCATCACTGTCGAATATCAGATCAATTATTTAACATTGGTTTCATTGGTGCCGTTCCTCGAAGACCTACAGGAATTCATTCAAGTTAGATCCTTTGATTCTACATCGAATCGATGCTCGATCGATTTTGTAATCGATCGCAACTCGATTCTAAACGATGTTCATTAACATCCACATCTAATACCGATCGAATGAGTGCATTAGTGTCGTAATCACCATCGATTAACTTCACTATCGATTCTGAATCGCGCGTTTCGTTAATCCTCACAAATAATTCCTTCCTTATTGGTTGGATCTCCTCGTCTTTAGCAATAATCTTCGACTCATCATCCTATCCTCGTCGTCATTATTAATTCCTGTATAAAGTCGTTCACTCATGGTCCTCAGAGAGTCAAAATCACTGACATCCATGATAATGGTCAATCACCAGTTTTGCATTCACCGACAAAAAAATCAATTTTCACATTAATTTGAATCAAGTGTTTGCTTTATCGTTGAGTTTAATTATTATTTTGGCGAAGTGACAACTCAGCGTTGTATCTTACTCATGATTCTTCGAATAAACAATGCAACTCTCTTTATCATTCTATTCTTTCTTCTTGAGGAGGACGGAAAGATAAAGGAACTAGTGAAGAGCTAGACAATAACGTGATGCATTATCATTGGATGATCAAACGATATCAATTATTATTATTTCATTATTATTATTATTATTA
>JABSMS010002994.1:0-16728 GCA_018902275.1 Aleiodes sp. PSUC_FEM 10030003
TTTTAAAGAGAATATTGACAAGAATGAAAAATACTCACAGTATCACTGTTTATTGAGTTTTTTAAGCAACAGCAATATTAAACAATTAAAATAATAATGGTGTATGTAAATAGTGAATTTTTAGAGGTTATGGTAAAGTGAGAATTTGTGTGATAATTAAGGTAATTAATCCAAATTGATTGATACTGGAAAATAGTTTTGTAATGTTTCCAGAAAGTATTTGTGACGTAAAAAAAATTTCCTTTCTTTAGTTAAATAAAGATACCTAGATGAGGAGTTCATAAAGGAGTCGAATCGTCGGTACAAAAATAGATTTTATTTGAGTAAATTCTCCAAATTAAAAAGTATACACTAAGGGTTGGATGTCAAAAAATTAATTAATATTAAATATCAAATTGAAGAAAAAATTCAACCATTTTAGACGGGCATGTGCAAATAATATTCCATTATTTGTAATGAACGCTGGAGGCAAAATTATTCATGAGAATTTATTATTTAATATATCGTCTTATGTGGGTGAGTGCGTGAGGATGCATATAATGTTGTGCTGTTGAATTGAGGGGAGGAAAATTAAAGTTTATTGGATATATATCCCTTGGAATGGAGCATCATTAGGTTTCCACTATTTCCCCTGTACTGTGTAGTAACAAGGGCAAATTTCACCCTAAACGCAAAAATTGGGAGTGAGAAAGGAGGGGAAAATGGTGACATTAATTTTATGAATTTTCTCCATTCACTTTGATGACACACATAATCCTCATAAATTCATGGGCAATTCCGTTGAATGAATGTCAATAAAATGCCAGATGTTTAATTTCTACCCCATTTGATTCTGCATCCATGCAGTGAAAGAGCATGGAAAGCCATTTCAGGCAACACTTTTGCGTTAGTTTAAATTCGTTGAGATCTTCTATTTTCTTTTTAATTCCTTCAAGATGATAGGAAAGAGTGAAAGAGAGAGAGAGGGAGAGTTTGGAAGTTTTTGCTCAATTGCTTTATTCATCGATTTCGCGTTGAAAATTTTGTCGATCAAATTGTCGTAATAATCAGGGTTTTTATTTAAATGAGAAATTATAGGTTTTTCGAAAGTAAAACTTTTTGGAATTGAAAACATGGAAATCGATGGATTTGGTAATATTCCCGTTTATGATTCCGTCAATTTGATAGAGAGTACATCGAAAAAAATCGCAGCGAGAGTTTAAAATTTGAACAGTGCACTGCAAAAATTAATTTTTGACATTAAGACACTTTTGTAGACACTTTTAAAACATTTCAGAGATTTGGCATTTGGTAGTGAAAATTCAGTTATCTACAAATGACTGAATCTGGAACTTCTTAAATTTTTCACCGGCATAACCTATAAATATGTACGTCTCGTGTCTCGCGTGATCGAATGAATATGTGGACTCAGATGCGGAAAGAATTGAATAAAATTTCGTGCTTAAATCTCTTTATCATTTATTTAATCCAATTTGTCATTGTTTGAATTGAATTTTCCTTACCAAATAAGTCTTCAAATTTTTTTGAGACTTTTAGAATATTTTCTTCTGGCTCAAAATGGAAAATTCAATTTTAACACTAAAATATTTAAATAAAAAATCATTACAAAATGTCCGGTAACCTGAGATCAAATTAGGCTCGAATGATAACTCAAATGTGTAGCTACAAAAAGATTTTTGAAAAAAACAATATTGCTGAAGTTTTTTTGATATACTTAAGAATTTTTTTCGTCGATACTTTTCTACTGAAAATATTCTTGACTCAAGTGAAAATCACTCATCAAAATTTCGTTTTTCTCTTAGTCGATCACCCCCGCCCGTTCAATTTTCGACGAATAAAATAAAAAATTGTCGCAAGAAAAATGAGAAAAGCAGAAGCAATGCTCATAGAATGAACAATCTAGGGTCAATAATCTCATCTCTCAATCATAATCCAAAAATAAACAAAGACATCACAATTCTCCAATCATTGTCTATATTAATTGGACCACAAGTATCATGTGGGTTGAAAATTGATGCGACACTTCCAAGGGATAATTACGTAATATCCCCGCATCTATTTAATAATAACTCCACGCTTTACCGCGTCCGACAGATGAAAAAAAACACTATTAATTTTTTAACGTTTGAGCTCCAGTTTTTTTTAATTCTCGACATTAATGAGAGGGAAATAGTAAAAAAAAGTGCGCTTGTCTACCTACGTTGACCGGAGCTAATTATCATCATAATTTTTTTCCGTATTTGAGTAGACAAGCAGATTCAACCAATTGTCTACAACGGAGGAATAAATAAAAAAGGTGAGAAACAACGTGGAGGAAATGGAAAAAAATAACAAGAACAGTGCGAACGATTTTCCGCACGGTTTGAAGTTCATAACCCGTTCCGTATACAGGAGGCATTGTGTTGTGCTTGGTGGACCATCCACAGTCACGCGGTTCTACAGTTAAATCCGTTTTTTTTTTGCTCACATTTTTTATTCATTTTTTTCCACTATTCAACAGCCTCCTCTCTCCTACGTTGCACACAATTTTTTCCTGTTGAATTGCCGGGCATCGAAACAAAAATGACAGAGAAAAAAAGAGAGGCGCGATGAGAGTGAGAAACGAAAGTTTGTGTTTGACAGTGGAAAAAGGTTCAATATGCAAGTACGTGAAACAGTTTACCGGAATTACTCGTTATTAAAGTATTCAAATCGAGAATGTTTGTTATTGTGCTTTTCTTTCGTTTGCGAGTTAATTTTTAGATTAATGGAAGTGAAGTGGCGAAATTTTGTTTCATTTTCGCATGAATTTTTTTGAGAATAGTCTTGAATCTGAGGGAATACTGTTAGGAAATTATTATTAAAATTCATCGAAAAAATAGTGAAATATTCAATATAATTTCAGTTAACTTGGAAATTTCACGGAATTTATCCCTTGGCAATGCATCTGCTAAAAAAATATTCAAAAAAGACTTGAAATGTCCTCGCAAATTTTAGGCAATCCATGAAAATTTGAGAGCCTGTTACGTTGAATATTCGATTAATAGACAATTCAAATCTATTAATTAATTAAACATATAATTCTTGAATTTTCGATGAAAAGAATAAATTCCTGAGATAATTCTGTCTTAACGATAATTAAGACTGAAGTCTCCAAATTTAATGTACATATTGATATTGAATCATCAATTTTTTTTTCAACAATGGAGAATTATTTTGCTCTCAATCGAAACAGATTTCTCGAAAAACTGATTAAAGTAAAATGAACTGAAATCATTTCAACATTTTACTGTTGAAACAGTCTGTTGAGTTGATTAAATACGGGAAAAACACGGATTAATGGAGAGATGGGCATTGAATGCGTCATCCACCATGTGAACGACACAAACACATGGAAGAAGAATGTTCGTTAAAGCATTTTTTAGAGTTCTCATTCTGTTATCGTTGAATATAAAATTGTGATTGATTAATTTAAAATCACTGGATTTATCGGAAAATAAGTGGATTAAATTTAATTCCCGAACTGAGTTTTCATTGTATGAACAAAAGAAATAAAATCGCGTATACTTCATAAATGAGTTTAACGATCGTTTTTTAAATTTCTTAATACCAATTAAATTTTAATTTGCAAATGCATAAATAAAGGGAAACATTGTTGAAATATTCTATTCAGTCATATTTCATTAATAACTTTGTGACTTTATTTTATCAAATTTCAAAAAGAGTTTGGCCATTGTGAAATACATTTATGAATACGAGGCATTGGTACAATAGACACGGTTACTCTGTTATGTGAAGTGAGAGAGAAGAGGGGCAATGTTACAAGTTAAACCAGAAGTTGTGTCACTGCTACTGGTATAAAACAAAGGGGCTTCTGACAGAGGGTATTACACCTCTATTTGACAGAGAAACCGAAGCCCACCTTGTGTATTCTCTGACTTCAATTGTTGTCGTTATCTATTATTTCAATTATTTTTTTTTCGCTACAAAAATAAAAGTTCTGTCTGCCAAAACGCGAGGACAAAGTTACGCTGTTGGATTTTTTTTTTTTCAATTTCAAATGACAATTGTTAATTAAATTTTAATAACAGGGTTTGAGTTACATTAATTACGGAATTACTTTTGGAATTTTATTTTTTTTAGGGAATTCGAGGGGCTTATGAATTTATTAATTGGGAGCATCGAAATTCCAATGGAAAATTTCGAATTTCGTAATTTAAATTGAAATTTTGAATAAAATGAGAATTTTAATTTGGAATTAATCGAAAATTTAAGTGGAGAATTAAATATCAGATTTGAAATTGTGTGGGATATCGTAGAGAAGAGATTATACTCTTTTTTATTGGTAGAGCTTCTCTAAGTTGCGCGGAAAAATTTAACATTTATTTTTAAAAAATTATGGATTTGATGAGAAATTGTTTCACTTGTGCATTTTTAGATCTATTAACTTTCTTTAATAATAGATAAAAGGAATTTGCAAACGATGCGCAATCTCTATTTTTTTAAAGAAAATTACAGTTTCAAAAATTAAATTTTTGGATTCGCAAAATTTAGAAAATTCCGATCGATAGCCAGCGAAATTCGGAATGAAAAATACTATAATACAATCAATCTTGTACGAATAATTACCGAGATAATGAAAAAAATTAGTATTGAAAAAAAAAAAAATCAATAATGCAATCGGTTTTTTTTTACACAATCTCTAAAAAATACTTAAATGTAAGTAAAACCTGCGGCTGAAGATGCGAATCTTATACTTATATAAGCTTTGTAAATATGTACATAGCCAGTAATTATTTATGTTAATAAAACATTTTTTAACATTTACATTAATTTTTTTTTTTAAACTCGCGAACTCTTTATCGGAGAAGGGTTGTATTAAATGATTTTCCGCCTCAAATTTCCCTCGCTATCCAATGAAACTATCAAAATTCCTCAATCCCATCGACTTCATCAAATTTTCCTAACGCTGTATGAGAAACGCAATTTTTAATTCATGGAAATAAATGATAAATTATTGAATAACTGTACAAAAAACGCATGATTGTTATAACAACGATAAACAAAGATTCACGACCAATTAAATTACAAATAAAAAATGGACAAATAGATTCTAAAAATAATTAGATCAAACGCATACATTAAAATAAAAGGACGTTGTTCACTTCATTCATAAACAAAATATAAAAAATTGTCAGTGTTAAATGGCATTTCTCCTGTGGTGAAAAAAGAGAAAATTACACAAATTTCGTGGACATTGATGGAATAAAAAATAGGCGTTTTTCCCCGCAATTTTACCTACGATATCAACTTCGCGCGATCAATAATCCCAAAGAATTGAAAAGTCCTCATTAAATTCCAAGATATTCTGTTTTCCAAGAGTGAGAAAAATTCCTTTCTCTTCATTTTACTTGCCTTTTTTTCCCTCATTTCTTTCCGCCCTCTTTAAGATTTTTCTAGACCCCTTTAGAATATCCCGTGTTAAGTTCCGCGGTTATTCCAGGGTCACGGCTTTGTTTGCACTAGTCTCATCCACTTCGTTCCATCCGAATATCCCTTATTTTCACTCCATGTAATTCATGCTCTTCCTAACGTTCATTTAATTCCTCGGAAGCTCCACGTAAACCCAACACATCATTCCCCCACTCTTATTTCGGTTCAAAATTACGTAAAGCGAATATTCGAAACAGGAATTCCCAATTTCTACCGGATAAAGAGGAAATCAATGAAAAGTTAGCGCTGATTGAAAAACAATGAAAAGCAATTGATCAATTCAACACAAATGTATAATCAGCGTAAATAACATGTAACATCCATGAAATTCATTAAATGAAAAATGAATTTCAACAAATTAATCAGGAATCATAGATAAATTTTAATTATGAATAAAAACTTTCAGTGATTCAAATAATTATTAAATTCTGAAACTAATAATTCACTTTCATCGTAAATTTGTGGTCGATGAAAGGAAGGAAATAGTGAAGAAATAAAAATGCAATAATTATGGTAAAATAGAAGAAACAAAAGGAATTTTTGGAAGGAAGCCAAAGTGTAAAATACGTTGCCACGCCCGCGAGAGTGCGAATGAAACGGGGCGCGATGAGCGTATGGAAATCGTGAGCGTTTAAAATTGGTGCACGAGACATATACACATACACAGACGGACACAGGCAAAAGTAAGTAAAGGTAAGAGGAAAAGGGAGGAGGAAGCGAGAGAGAAGGAGGTGAGTTGCGTTTAATAGCGTGAACGTGCGGTGAAGGTTATAAAGATAAAGTAGGGGAATACGAGGAACCAGAAACAATGTGAGAGCAGTTATGGTAAACTGTTCATTTGAATAATCGCAGTGTGCTGTAAAGAGAAGGGGGAAAATTGCATATGTAGACGCGTGGGCAGTGGCGATCTCTCTCTCGCTCTCTTCGACTGTGCTTGAGGAAATCGCCGAGGAAAATGACGGGTAAAATAATCAGAGAGTGAAGAAAAGCACACTTGGGATGGTAAAAATAAAACGGAGTAACACAATATGCGAAGAGCGTACAATTAACTCAATTGCGCAACTAAAATTGCGAGTAGTGCCGAATACAATTTCCTGCATTATATATCTTTGAATTTTATTCTGACTACTTTTATCAGAGGTACAATAAAAAAAATGAGCCGACATTGTTGGTAAGATTTTACGAACACAATGTGGCCTCCTTGACGATTCAACGTCACGCGATACCTCACAAATGTTGATGGCGAGGAGAGAGAGAGAAACGAAGGGATTTTGATTTTATCGTGCTTTCATTTGAATCCAGTCAACCCAGTTTTTTTTCGACGAAAAAAATAGTCAGATAATTTTTATTTTAGTTGACAATAATAAAAGTCAGAATTCTTCGATGTAATTGAGAGATTAGAAGATTCAGGGAATTGAAGGCAATACTTTTTAGCACATTGGATGAGTTTAGGAGAGAGGGAGGCTGCGGTGGGGAAGAGAATGAAAATTCTCACTGTGAAAATTTCCAAATGGATGCTTTTATTTCAACCCCCAAGGTACAGAGAGAAAAAGTAACGGGGATTTTTTTTCTCCCCTTTTTTATTTCTCCTCTGTGCTTGGAACATTCTCACCCGATTTTTACAGTGTCGGATGAAGTGGGAAGTTGTAAATGTTCAGTGAAATGATGGTGGAAACGATGGTATATGGTAAAATTGTGGTATGAGTTGTGTATAAAAAAAGGAAAATAATATTTCAGAAAAGGAAATTGCATGAAAAATGAGTACATACACTTTGTACAACTGTAGTTCAGTATACACAAGAAGTAAAAAAGACGAGTGAGTTGAAAGAAAAAAGAAGAAGAAATATATATCTAGAATTTGAGTCTGTGATGTGTGACATTTTTCGAATTTCCTGGCTTGATCGTACTCAGTATTTTTCTTTCATCCACTCGTACGAACGTTAGAGTAAATTCACGTGGAAATTGAAATGAAAAAGAGAGGTAAAAAAATTGTAATAAAAAGGTATGAGTACGTTGTTCTCAATATTTCAAAAGTTTCAATAAAAAACTATGATATAAAAATATTTATACGATAGAAAAGTGTAATAAATGTCAAGTTTTCATTGAAAGTAAAAATATAAGGATGAACAGAAATAAGAAAGGAGGAAGATAGTTAAATGGATGGAGAAAAAAATCGAAGAAAAATTAAATGGGTAATAATCTGCGGAGTAATAATTTCCGAATGGGGCTTTAACCGTGGTATATTGGGCCGCAGGCAATGTCGTGATTGTTTCTTACTTCTATCGAAAGCTCATCGTCTACAGTTTCTCATTGGTTTTCTCCCTGGCCAGCCCAGTCCGGCTTTATTGGAAGTTATGAGATTGGAAAAAGCCGTTTGGGGAAATGTCTCGCATATATATCCACCCGACTATCCGCAGAAAAAAAAGTATTATCTACTCTAGAGAAGTTAAAAAAAGGGAAAAAATTAACTACTGAACGAAAAAACTTCTGAAAATATTGACATTTAATCACGTGAAAAAAACGTTTATTCTCCGTGTTATTTCACCTCTTTTTTTAATCAGTAATTAATTTTATTTTTCAATGGCTTGTCGTAACGCATTGCATGTCAAATATTCAATAACACTTGATAACATAATTATCATTTATGTAAAGAATTTTTCGTTTATGATAGAACGTGAAAAATTGTAATTAACTGCACGTAAACTCATTAATTTATCTCGTTAGTGGGAAAAATTTTCCCGTCAAAACTTGCGAGTAGAAACATACTATTAGGTGTTAGCCAATGACAATTTCTCACCACGTACAAATTGAGAAAGAGAGAGACAGAGAAAGAGAAGATATACAGGATAGAGGTGAAGTTATAATTGGCAAATTCCCTCGGCAATATATTAACAAACTGTCACTTATCATTTTATCATTAAAAACAAAATTATTCGTAAGCTTGTTTGATTCGGCATTGAGAAGAAACTATATAAGTGAGAAATAAAACATTGCCAATTGAGTTTGAGAGGTAATCGCGTTTGTAATGAATGACTCGTTAGTTTATTGAAAGGAAATGAATCCACAGAAATGAAATATATATATATTTATGAAAAGTTCATATGTAGTTATATATGAGAAAAAGGATTATTCGAGTCCCGAGAGCGATCTTCCGGTTGGCCGATGAAACGCGCGGGATCCATTACTCATGGAAAACGCGTGGAGGACGGGTATAACGCTGCGGGTAATTAACCCCGGCAGTATATACTCAATGTTGGGCCATACATGAGGAGTCACTGGGGAATCTAACGCGTTTGCTTTATACCATGTATGTTACTTTTACATGATGGTGTATATAAAACCCATGCTATTGCTAATTTCAAAAGGGAAGAGAGGTGAAAGCACGGCGGGAGGGGGGGTTTACTACGAAATACCATCTGGCCCAGTACGAATGAATGTCGACATTTCCCACATTCAGATAATCATTTGTGGTGAAGGCAAGTGTGCAAAGGAAATACGGGCTTTTGATGAAAATTTACTGGCTTGCTTATTTGAATGTTTTTTTTACTTATTATGTTTGTGAAGGAGGAATATTTATATACTTAAGCGCAGACGTGTGGGTGTCTTAAATAAAATATTCATTTACCGTGGAAAAAAGTTCAGTTCTGGGTTTTGATAGGGAAGGAGCAGTGTTGCAGAATTTATATCTTGTGAACGAGTAGGTTTAGGAGAAAACGTTGGGAGATATTTTTTGTAGAGAATTTTATAGGCTACAAAAAAGGTCTCTTGACCGATTCCCGTAAACTTGATGGTTTGGGAGGTATTTTAAAAATACTCGCGTTCAATTTTCGAGCAGATCCTCTACTAATTCATTAGGTCAGGTACTGTCGGAATGATTGGAGAAAAATTTTCAACGAATAAGATAATAAATAATACTCAACAATAAAGCAATCGCTCGTTCATCTGAATTTTAGAGATGAAAAAAAAAGTATTGAATCATGATAATTTTTCTAGTAAAAAAGATTATTGGATTCTTCGAAGATAAATGAAATCATTAAATTTGAAAATTGGTAATATTTCTTTGAGATACTTTCGATTCCGCCGTGATCAATGTGTAACAATCACCCTTGGGAATCGTATAGAGAGATTTCGTTCCCGAGTGACCAGCTAATCTGTCGAATCGCAGTTCGTTCCAAGCCACCTCGTACGCGATTTTCCACCGTTCTGTATGTTACACGTTCTAACAACTCCCTACCCCTGTATGTTCTGTATTGCAGAGCACAATGCACCGACGAATAGTACGCGTCAATTTGTCTACCCACATACGACCACTCGTACGGGCACATGGATACATATGCAAGTGGCGCCATAGTAGGAGTCACCAGGTAGCAACTAATATTGCATTGTGCAGATGGCGACAAAGGCAGGGTAAAATGGGGCCTTAGTGAAAATTATTAAGAATTCATTCGATCCGTCGAGGGAGTAATTAGCGACGCCGATAAAAATGCATACGGAGAGAAAAAATTACAAACTTTACAGAGGTATTCTGGAAAAATTACTATGCAGTAAGGTAATCCTGTAGTGTGTTCATAATAAGTGACAAATTCATGTCAACTTGATTATTAATTATATTAATATCGTTGCCCTAGAGTCAAAAGGGCGTAAGTGCCATTTTTTTGAAATCTACGAAAATTGTATCTACATTCATCTTTTCATGAGAATACTAACTTACGCCCTTTTATTATTCAGCAAAAACATGGCACGCCCTTTGGATTTCGGTTCTAGCTGTCGTAGAGTATTGGGCTTGGTTACAAGTGACAGCTGCGATAATTTGTCATCGATTTCATCCATGTTTCATTGATTCTTCACGGAAATGGAACGAATATCGTCGATTGCTCGGCAATCCGTTTTTAAACGTTATCATTCGCGCTTCTCTTCAAACATCAACGGAAACGTGAACAAAATCGATGGAAAACACTCTCAACTCTCATTTCCGATCAACCGCAACACGCTGCGACAATTAGAACCGGATATTTTACATGAATGACTCGAATTTCGATGTTCAAATTCAAATAGAAAGATGGACTTTCGAATTTTCGCACGAGAAAAATAACACGAATTAGGAAATCCGAAATAGAAATAATCAAAATTTTCTTTCTGAAAAAACACAAGACGAAATTTGCTCCAACTGCGATAATCGAATTCTAATAAATCGGAATCAAATCACACTTCCATTTCATTGTTAGAAATTTCCCCAAATTATATTCAAACATCCAAAAATTCATCTCCCACAACATGAGCGCACAAAATTATCAATTCCATGCAAATTAAAACGATAAAGCATATTACTATGCAGCTCAATTGATGCTCATTAATAAGTATGCACCTTATTAAAATAATAAATATAAATCACAGTTCATGTTTTCCTGTGTCAGCCTTCAAGAAATGATAATGAAAAAAAATCCTTGAAGAAACTATCTTTATAAAGTCATTTTCTGGCTCAATAAGCATGTTCTAAAAAGACGGTAGAGCATCAGACCGGACATCCGAGGGTCGCGGGTTCAAATCCCAAGAATCTCTCATTTTCTCCGGAATTTGATTCTTTAGAAAATTATACAAATTATAAAAACCCAAGAGAAGAAATTCCAAAGACTCCACCTCGGAAAATTTCATCAGAGAATATATTATTTAAATAATTCGCGGTATTCTGTTTCATCAATTCTCTTCTCGCTCCTCAAATTAACCCTCAATATTTTTTCTCCATTCAATCATTAATACAGAGAGCTTCAATACCCTCCATAGTCTCAATTTACTCCAATTCTTTTTCCTCCGTCATATCAAACTTCTTCCTCCGCGATTACTTCTACCATGAACTCGAGGAATTTGATACATCCATCTCTCACTATCCACATTCGCCAGACAGTATGTCTGCATCCCTCGTGAATTTTCATCATCTCCATCTTTCCCTATCCACCACTCATCCCCATCCACTCTAGACAGTAGTATACCAGTGTCACACATAGGATTCTACTAACAACACATACACATTCACCATAACCTCGCATTTTACACATCCTTTTGTGTCAAGAATTTCATATTCGCGAAAGCCACACCGTCGGCATTATGAAAATTTTACGAACTTCTTACCCATTACGTTCCGCGCATTCTCTCACTCCGCATCCGTACTCAATGGAATATAGATTTACACCACTCACAGTGTTGAAGTGTACTCACCTGTAACACAAGAAAAGAGAAAAATTCATTATAAGTATGAAATAATTAATGAGGAATTTGTTTGATAGAAGAAAAAAAATAATGAAATGGAGGAAGAAGTGAAGATTGAGTTACGGAGAATTAAGACAGGAAGATGAACTTTTTTCATCGTAATGCGAATAGAAGAGAAGATGGAAATGTAAAGAACAGAGAAGGAGAGGATTTTTTTTTCATCGAAAGAAATTAATTACTTTTTTTCAAAGAAAATAATGAATTCTCGGAAATACAAAATTATGTGAAAAAATTCAAGCCTTTGATCACGATTATAAATATTTCCACTACATATCTTCGCGCTTGATTAATTGCTAGAAAGCCGAGT
Organism: Aleiodes sp. PSUC_FEM 10030003; assembly: GCA_018902275.1. Classification (NCBI taxonomy): domain Eukaryota; kingdom Metazoa; phylum Arthropoda; class Insecta; order Hymenoptera; family Braconidae; genus Aleiodes; species Aleiodes sp. PSUC_FEM 10030003. The sequence continues at coordinate 12,044 of JABSMS010002994.1, forward strand.
TGTACCTGTCTTCAATTATCCACTCACTCGTAAATACAGGTAGCAAATGTGAAAACAGTTAATTATTATTTATCCTTGATTAGAAGTATTATAACGAATAGTATTTTGTCGGCATTTGGGTTGAGTCACATGTTGAATTGAGGTTTCAGGGTCTTCAATCATTTTTCCACAGAAAAGAGTGAAAAACAATACATTATGGTTTTTTTACGAATACTCGAGCCATTTTCATGGTATGCAACTTGAAATCCCTTGGATTCTAACCCCCGAGATTTTCCCCTCGAATCAGAAAGTTTACCCTTCTGGTGTCGTATATATACCATTAAATTATTGGCTTACCAGACTCTCGTCTATGCATTATTCAATGTTGCAGAGAAAAGAGAGAGAGAGACGAAGTATGGGGCTTGTGGAATAGGTGAAGAGGTAGAGGGACTATGAAGAGGTCGAGGACTGGCAGTTTGGAACAACTTTGCTCCGGAAATCACTCGATTTACGTTCAAGCAACTGTATACTATTTAGAGTGAATAGCCCTACTGTTGAATTATCTCTGTGTATTCTATCTGTCCGCAAGAAAGTTATCTGGAATAAATCAATCTTCCGCTGAGTTTCTTCTCATTTTCTCTTCATCTAATTCTTCCCTGGCTTTTTCTGTTTCTCATAACAATTCCATATTTCTCTCGTCTCAACAACTAATTGCTTTTCAAGGATTTTACTATTCTCGTCTCAATAAAATATTCTGTGAGCTTTTCCTTTCATTCTTTCTATGCTTCTCGAGATATTAAAAGGAAAGCCCTTTTTTCATTGCAATAAAAATTCTTCATCGTGGATTCTCTATGCGAAAATCAATTTTTCTCAAAGGATATCTTCGAATATTCTTTTATGAAATCTCATTAGAAAAATTTAATTAAGAAAATCAATTGACCTGAATCAAGGCTCATTTTGTCTCGATCCTCTCGATAAAATTCCGAGAAAATAAACGATTTATCCCATTATTCCACTTCACTAACGACATAAATCGTTATGAAAATAAAACAATTGGAAAATAACAATCGAAACGTGTCAAACCAAGTTAAACGGTTGTTTTGAAGAGGCATTATCACTGTCGTGTGACGTTGATGCTAGGACAGTACTTTTATTCGCCCCAGTGAACATTAGTGTCTTCTACTTCTTCCCAACACATTTATTCAGGGTTTACACACGGGATATATATAACACGAGGAAGAAAATATACGTACGGGTAAATGTGATGTGTAAAGAGTGAACGAGGGCACCAGACCATTGATTTACCGTATACGTTTTAGTCTTCTCTTCCATTCTGTCTTTTCTACGATCTAAAAGTCTCGCGAGCACTCGAGCACCCGTTGGTACAGTGTAATAAAACGTGCTACACGCTCCTGAGGAGGGAGGCAGGAGTGAAACTATCTTTGTGGTAACACATAACATTTCTCTTCTCATTCCCCTTTGTTGTTTTATATATCATAAACGAGTAGACCAACTGCTAGACTTTATCGATTTCTTGGAAAAAAAATTCTCTATGATATCGATAGCTTTTTGCTCCAACTATCTCGCATCACGTGTGATATTTATTAGATACTCTCTCCATGCAAGAATAAAAAGTGATAGAAGTTTCGACGGCGAATTACTTTAAAAAAATTGGATTTTCGACGGTTTTTGATTCCCGATTTCTCGATTTAAAAAATGCCGGGAATTTAAATGAAAAAAATTCATTTCTTTTTCACGTTCATTCTCCACTAATATACCTACAACGATGATAATTTATTCGTGCCCCTTGGTGGCAGTGCGTCTTGGAAGACACCGACGTTTCGAGATACACACTTATACAGTTAAAAGAGGAATTCACGTTTGACTCGGTTCCCACGCGGACGATCTCGTCCACAGCTAAACAGAGACCACACATACATGCACTTCAGTTGTATCCTTGCTGCGCCAGTGCTAATTGGCGAATCATAAAATTCGCTGTCACTTCACCTCAATGCCAATACTACTCCGAATGTCCGGTTAATAAACAGTGTTTGCTCATTTGGTTAAATGTGTGAAAATTCAAAGAGCGGATGTATGATTTTTTGCTCAATTCTTATGAGTATGTGGGTATTTCCTCGTTGGCTGTGTGATAGTGTAATTATACCAACCAGTAGACAAGACATTATGCACCTATTATTTTCTTCTTGCCTTCCTTCAATTAATTAATTCTCCATTTGAATAATTTCAATTAAAGCGATGTGAATTATTTCCACTATTTTTTGTTCGATAAATATTCATGAAATCATTGTGAACTAAATGGATTATCTGCATACCTTGATCTTCACGGAATAATCCAATGCAATTGTTCAATAATAATAATAACAACTTATGAAAAAATAGGAAGTGGACGTTTTTAATTAAAACAATTACGAGATAAAAATCAAACAATAAATTAGTGAGATTTAACCACTCGAAAAGGAGGCCAAGTCAGACTATTGGCCCTTGAACTGACGTAAAAAAATATATCTATGTATATGCAAACGGAAAGAAGAGGAATGTTACGGGGGCGCGTGGGCGCCCCCCTTTTCCTCCCCCTCTCTACTTTAAAGACCAGACAGAGACATTGCAACGGGCAAAGAGGTTAAACAGCTGAACCCAACGCGGGGTCTCAGCTCAGGTCAAATGCCTAAATTGCCGCGTCACACAAGGCCAATGGTTGCCTTATACTCCGTAAAGACACATCACACGGAGTATGGCGTTTATCCGAGCGTGGTATTAAAGAGTGCATCAGGGAGGAAAATACGAGGAGGTCACACGAGCCTTATTGCTTATTTTTTTCTTCCTCCTCACCTCTCCTCGCTCTTCTGCATTCCAATTTTCGTCCTTTTACTTTGAAATCTCGATTGCGAGACCTTAAAGCGTAGACTGAAAAGGAAGCTTATCCATTGTTTATAACTACCACTTTACGGTTATTTTTAATTTTCAAAAAAAAGGAGGAAAGACTGAATGCGGAGGAAGAGAGTACACAAACAAATTGTCAAGCTCATCAGACAGTTGCGTCATGGTATTTTTCACTCTGTTGAAGATACAAGGAGGAAGAAAGAAAGAACAAAAATTCCCTTTTTCTGCGTTTTTTGTTTAACGTCGAGAACAAAAAGGAATGAATCTCTGTTGATTCCCAGTGAGTATAAAACCTTGGAGGGCAAATTAGCCGCTGAATTGACGCTGAGTAGTGCCTGGAGAAGCCCCGACTGGAATGCTTTTTCAGACCAAAGAAGAGAAAAAGGACGAAACACAGAACGGGGAAAAAAACGAGGAAATAACAAAAAGCAAACAAAAACAAAAGAAGTCGCGTTAGAATTCTTCCCACTGGGCTTTGATCTACAACAAACCGAGAGAGCCAAGGGTTTATTTCCAACGGAATGTCGAAAACAATCGTTTGGACCCTCCGAGGATCATTAGAATTCTCAAACAAAACGTGAAAACAACAATAACTGAAAATACATAACAAAGAGTACAGAGGAAGATAAAGAAAACTAAAAACAATGGAATTTCGAAAAAATAATAAGAGAAAAAAAATTATGAAAAATATTTGTGATGGATTAATGTAGCTTTTAAATTTACCAGTTAATTTTGCGTGAATTTGGAGAAAAGAAATGAGGAATTTTTTCCGGTGGAGCTAGAAAGAAATGCGAATTTGACATTTAGAAAAGGAATCAGGAGCGATGGAGGAGGATCGAGGGAATGCCCTCGGGGCGAATCTCTCCTTCGCCCTTTTTTTGTACCTGTCTGTTCGGTTTTCAGTATTCTACGTAATTTTCCCTTTTCTCTTAACTTTATTTCTCCACGTGTATCTGTTCGGACTCACGCGATCCAACCTGAGTCACGTAATACGCTCAAAACATAGGAGAATCCTCCTCCCTCGTCTCCGCGAGAGTTTTTTTTGTTCATTATTCATTCGAAAACTTGGTGAAATTTATTTCAGCCATTATCGATTCACGAGTCATCGTAATGTGTGGAAGCCTTTAAAATGGCCGAAATTATTGAGCGTTACTTTGAACTGAAGTTGGGGCTTTTCAAATAAAATTTTCATATGTTTGTGAAGGTTGAATTTAATGCCTGATGGGCCATTGTGTTTGGTCGCCACGACACGCTCCTATCAGAGTCGATATTGGCTTGTCAAGTTTGTAATAACTATCGGTGAGAAGAAGTGGGTTATTCAACGAACCTAGTGTCAGCTTGTCGTCCTTTCTTTTGCGTCGTAAAAATCGAGAAACTCGGTTTTCTTTTTATCCCGTTCATTTTTTAGATGGAAAAATCATCAGCACAATTCCGCCTCGTCCTCTGTATTACACAGCCAGAGGAAAAAAGAGCATGATTCAAGTCTAAAACCTTGCGTGAATGGAATCGTCTTGATTCAGGCGAACAAATCCACTTAATTTAATACCAAAAGCCCACTTGGAGTACGCCTTTTTTAAGTATTGCAGGTGTTCGGTCGGTAATAGAGGAGAAAGTGCAAATTTTCGAGTTCATTTTTGATCTTTTATCAATAATTGATTGTTCCGGACTGTTCCTGAATCCTAGTAATTTTTTTTTCAGTGTATTAGTTCTCCATGACACATGAACAGTGAAATTTTTCCGTAAATCAAATATTTCTCTCCAATTTCAGGTGTTTTATCCCCCCCCCCTTTGGCAATTTTCAACGA
>JABSMS010003005.1:0-16696 GCA_018902275.1 Aleiodes sp. PSUC_FEM 10030003
CATATTGTCATATATTTCACAATGTATGAATTGTAAATATATTTATCATATATTTTCTCATATATGATCCATAGAGGGGAGGTATATGTCATATATGTGTCGTATAATTCAGAGATTTCTCGCATATAAATTCGTATATAATTTTCCGTGGGGGTTCTTCGTAAATCAGACTTTTCTGAACAAAAAAATGTCTCCGCAAAGATCATGCGAGCTCTCTTTAGTCCTAAAAAAAATTGTTAGTAACAATTTCATTGTTTGAAGCATTCCAAAGGCGAAAAGCCGAGATACGAAAAAAAGTTTCGTATAACAAATGATGTAAATTTCACAGAAAATAAATTTTGTCCTGAGTAAATTTGTCATATTCTCATTATTTGAAGAGATATGACCCAATAGGGAACTTGCACAAATTTTTTTTTAATTTTTATTTCAAACATTATCAGCTCTAGATAACAAATACGAATGTAGGATTGAAAACAATGCAGACGATAATTTATGAAAACATAACAAAGTAATGAAAATTGAAATAAATTTTACCGGAAATAACGGCGAAATGTTGAGAGCATTATATCACACGCCATCTGAGGTGAGATTCTGCAATCGACATGCCGGGTGGAAAGGGAATACATATTTACTTTTGTGTTCACTTTCCATTTTGTGTTATCAACCTTTTTTAAATAATATGATAAGTAGAATTTTAAACGTAAAGGAATAACCATATCCTTGTTAACTCCACTTTCAAACCTGGCTTGACTTAGTCCGCCATTGAGTTGACGAACAGCGCCACAGGTGTAAGAGCCCTGGAGCTGGCTTCGCAACGGGCTTTTCTTGTTTATACCTGGCGAATAATTCTGGTGTTGTCGCGTCCTAAGTATAACCGAGATGTGAAAACGGCAGGCGCGGCGGTTGGATGAGTTATTCGAAATAAAGGTTCAAATAATTCGATTACTGGACTAGATCGAACACCGGACGACTCACCCTAGTCCAAAAATTCCATTTTCTTCAAAATGTCTGGCCGTAAGAGCTAGAATGGGAATTCGAAACTATTTTTTTTTCGCTACAATCTGTGCAATTTTTCGAAGAATCGAATTTTCAAAAAAAAAGCAATGCCCAAGTGAGATTTGACCCTCTGATCCTTAGAAAAATAAATTGATTGGACCGAAGAGATTTCCAATTCCATCTGCAGATTGGTTAATGCCGACATACGTATCGTATCGGGATTTTAGGGGAGAAAAATCCTTACGCTTATCTTCAAATGAAATTAAATTATATCTATAATTAATTGATAAAATTGATGAAATTGATATCGGAGGAATGTATCTCTTCGTATATTGAACTACGGCTATAACGAGCCGAAGAAGATCGAATTAATTAAAACCCTACTGCGGTAGGTAGGAATCCCAAGATCGTGAGCCTTTCAACGAGTCGTAATAGGGCTAGCTCGTACCTAGCTCATACGGATCATCGTGGTCTACGTATAGCGTACTCCAATACGGCGTAATACAACATTCATATACATATTGATTGCGATAGAGATATACGTTCGTTAATCAATTTTCCAGAACATTTTCGACAAATCTGTCATAATTCAAGAATCATTTTTGTATTTTTAAATTGGGCCACTAATATTTTTACAGTCCTTGTGATTCAATTCATCATTTCGGAATATAAACACGCACTGTAAATATTCACTACATACTGCAAATATTCATGAGAATAATGCGATTGGTAAATCTTTCTCATTTTTTGCTTGTTGTTTTTTCAACGTTCAATATCGTAAAATATTAAGTGACATGAACGTATATTTTTTTTTAATTTACGGACATGAAACATTCGTATTAGGATATCTCCTGAAATATTAAAAATATGATTGGTTATGAACCAACTATCGATCTCCAAAAATTAAAATATAATTCCATTGTTTTTCAGCATATTTTTCCAATATTCTTTCATTTGAAACTTTATGCAATAGTCGCTAACACATTACATATCTGCAACCTAATGGTTGTATGGGAATCTACGTGCCTCCGGGATTTGGGAACTCGTCAGCAGCTACACCCGCGTCGTGGGCTAGAATCAGAAATTTTAATAGCAATCTGGGAAATTTGTACTTTATTTTTCATTATCTCGATGGCATTCTAAAATTTTCCGAATTTAAAAACAAAATAATATTTCAAATATTCGCGCTACTTGAACCAGCTACACTCCGGCCAGATAAACAAGTACGAGCTATAGCAATGACGTTTTAGTGAAAATGAATTGTCATACTTTTCTCGCAAGAATTAAGGGAACAAAAAAAAATTGCAAATTTTTCGGTGATTTTCGACGGGCTGTATTTTATTGAAAAATGGTCGTACTGAAACTTTAAAAGAAACAATTCAAAGCTTCAAGATTCTAGTTTTCAAATCTTTTGGTGAAAATTTTTTACAAGCTGCGGTTCTTTTCCATTCTTTTATTTTTGGTGGTCGTTTGGCGCCAACATTGCGATTTTTCGCTAAAATTTGCGCCATTTTTCAAGTGGAACACCTGCTTAATGTAAAAAAAAATTATCGTACTCAACGTTGGGGGGAGGTATTTCATATGTACAAACTATGTACCAAGTTCGAAATGAATCGGTGAAGTATTTTTTAAATGGCCGTGAACGCGGACTTTGAAAAAGTGGTTTCGAGAAAAACGCGTTGAGCGCTCGCAGCGATCGCAGCTACAGTGTTAGAAGAGGAAGACTAAAAGATCAATACTTTCGAGAGTTTTGCTCTGACTGACTTCAAGTTTTGAGAGAATATTCTTGAGATATTGTACTATAAAAAAAGCCAAAAAAAAAAATTTTTTTGATAGTGCAAAGCCTTACCACTCCCTTAAAGTTTTGTCCAAGCCCGAGGAGAACCGAGGGGGGTCAACTCTTTAACCTCTATAACTCCGTTAGTTTTGCTTCGATCCCTATGAAATTTTGACACAATAATCTTGAGACGTACATTGATTTAAAAATAAGAAAAATGTTAACGAAAAAAATTAAAAGACCTTCCCCCTCCCCCCTTTAGAAAAATTTTCCAAACTATTTTCAATTATGAACAATCATCAGACCTACAACTGCAAAATTGTTAAGGAATCAATTTTCGGAAAAAAATAGGAAATGCACAAGCGGGGTCAAGCAAAAGTGAATTTTACATTATAGAAAAATATCTACATACTTACTGATATTATTTGTATTCAATTAACAGGATTCGCACAAATGGTCTGATCAGGATTTTTGTGTTCCGAAAACTGCATTAGTATAAATTTAGTTATTTCTTCACATTTTCAAAAACTACATTCATATATAGGGTAAATGTCAGACTGAGATAGGAGCACAAAGTTCCGGGCCCTGATAAGGATACATCTCGATAGATGAAACTTTTGTCAATAGAACTTTTCTTAATGACGAGTTAAAGTTCATTGAGACACTTATCAGTACCTAAAATATGTGACAAGTATCTCCAATTAAGACATCATTTTTGTGATGCAGAGATAAATTATATAAAACATATGAAAAATCAGTATTCTAGGTATAACTCTGCAGAAAGATCTTTTAACCTTTCATCATTTGCACTTCTTCGACTAACGGTTCTGACTGAACCACGGTTTCGATTGACAGCTCTTTCTGAGAGATTTTCTCAAACTTGCAGCTCAAATTCTTATTTTTTATGCGTTCGTCCATTTTCTGTTTCGTCTTTTATCATACCTTTTCAACCATCAGAATGAGCTTTGAAGAGATCTGACAACGATGTATAGAAACGCCCTTGAAACGCATTGATTTCTATTGTGTGATGAGCGCTGCTCTGCTTTATTCGCTGCATTCAAACAAAATATTTTCTTCTCAATTTTTGTGGATTTTTATACCACTGAATGAGTTTTTAGAAGTTTCAGATATATTGAGGGAAGCATTCTTGAAATTTGAAATGATTGTCATCATTTTACTGTTTTTTATCATGATGTTCAGACGTAAGACGAGGTGTCACTTATAGGGCATGTAACGAGAGGTTATTTGAGTCAGTAGAACAAAAGACAATCAAAGAAATATCCTAGATGGGTAATGATATTGGTGTAGGTGTGAATGGAGCGAAATACAATGGACGAAGACCGAGAGAAAAAATTCTGATGAAACAAAGTTTTCACAATAAGTACCGTTGTAGAAGTCAGCAGGGAAAATAGTGAGATAGGATATTTCATCATAAGTAAAGCAATAAAGTACTGGCTTTCTCTGTAAAAAAAAGAGAAAAAATTTAGTGAAGAGATGGAGATTTATCAAATTACAACTAACATGGAATTGAACTTCTGTTTCCCTCTCACATCTGAGAGATGAGATGTAGATAATAGTAGATTTTATTGTTCTTGTTTAGGGACTGTAGTGAATAATGCGTTGTAATCACAGTCGTATTAGTCTCAAAATTTCAACGACGAGGAGAATGAGAAAAGTAAATATAAATAGATAAAACAACTGTGAAATGTCAACGCTTCCACTGAATTGTATCTCGTAATATAAGTTTTTTTCTTCTAACTGCAGATGATATGGAATGTTACGATGACTATGTTAAGAACAATCAAGAAATTCAATTGAGAATCCCGAGAAAAATGAGATGATGAGATCCGATTAGATCAAGTTTGATCTTAATAGCTCTCAAAAATGGAAAAATGATCTAAGTAGATATACATAGATCTCACAAATATGATCGAGGTAGATCTATGACTAACTAGAAAGATCCAACCAGATCTATGAAGATCCATGCTGACTAATGTTGATCTATGATAATAGATCTGCTTGAATCTCAACAGATCGAATGTGATGGATCTCTCTAGGTTTCTCTACAATCCCTTTGATGCAGAGAGATCTATGAATATCCAGAGAGATCTAACCAGATCTATGAAGATCCAGACAAACCAATGTGGATCCATGATAATAGATCTACTTAGATCTAAATAGATCTAATGTGATAGATCTACTTAGATCTAAATAGATCTAATGTGATAGATCTCCCTAGATCTCAGTGCATTCCAATGGATCCGAGTGAATTGATAGAGATCGACACGAATCTATTACAGTGGACCGCAGTGAGTATCAATGGATCTAACGATATGAATGTATATCCAATTTGATCAGATCAAATTTTTATAGAATCCGCAAGATATAATTTACTGGATTCAGAAGATCTACTTGACTCTGAGTAGATTTTCATAAATCTGTATAAATTTTCATAGATCCCTATGTTCGAGCAGAACAGAAATTAGTATAATATTAATAGTGATACACACATTTCCATTTGAATACTTGAATGTTCTATTTATGAAACCTGAGAACTTGTATTTCATTCCAAATGCACTTGTCAAAAATTATGATTAATAGAAAATTATAATTAAAAGAAATTTGATGAAATTTAATCAGAATTCAATTGATCTATTGTGATCTTTCCGAATAGATTTACTCATGTCACAATAGATCTATTTAGATTTGAATGGATGTACTCAGATATGGATAGATCTATTTAGATCCAAATAAATTTACGTATATCTGAATACATCTAAATAGATCCATTTAGATCTCATGAGATCTTTGTAGATCTATTCCAAAATGGAGATCTAATCCATTAGATTTCGTAAGATCTCAACTAGTTTTTCCCGGGATAAGTGAGTCAGCAGTATCGAGTAGATTTGTATACAATTAACTCTTTACTTCCCGCCATGCAACTACACTTGAGCATTCAATTAAACGCTCCGCAGACTAGCCGCAAGCAAGGAGCATGGGTGGCCTCCACGAATAGGGTATTTTGGTCTTGCTCAGCGTTTCCATCGGAGTTGGATACTAACCTTCGTATCTATCCACGATTCTCATCCATTATGTAGACATGAGCAACCACAGAATTTCCAACATATGCTTCGTCTGTCCTGTGAAGACAAATCCAAAAGTTTTCTTGGAAATCATTGAGCCGTACTACACCAAATTCCAGAATGGTATCAGTTGAAACATCATGCATGAAAATAACCAAGGAATCTAGTGTAAACTCTCACTATATTTTCCACTAGAAATTTGACGATGCTTGCGAATGTGATCGTTGTACTCTGTAGTAATGCGAGGAAATTTGACCTGTCATGTGACTCGTTACTGACGCTCTCGTTATCAACAGAAAAATGACCAGCCCTCATCAGATGACGAAAACGTGCCGTTGAGCACCAGGCCGTCATGTATCATCTAAGTGGTATGGCGCTACTCAGAGTAACAGAAAGAACTTTGCGTACGGGCAACGTTATAATTATAACTGACTTATAACACTCATAATATAGTCCATGAGTGAAAATTGAATTTCAATTAATCGAAATGTGACAGAATTTTCTGACAAATGAATCTCTGAGACTCACTTCAGAACTGTATAGTTGACAAATGCATGGGTATTTCGGTTACACGACAATTTAATTCTAGACATTTGATCCTCAAAATGAAAATGAGGAAATGGGGAGACATCATTCATACTCAAGATCAAATTAAAAGGATTAAATTAAATGATCAAACGTTGCAGGATTGAATCTATCAGGATCAAAGGTCCTACCACCGGGTATTGTGAATCTGACCAAATTTTTCCAAATGATTCTGACTACTGTGTCACAAATAAGTATCTGAATCCATAGCAATTAAAATTCTAACCAATGGAGATCTGAAGTTACATCACAGTTACACGACTGTCATATTTTTCTGATCTGACAAATCTTGAAACCTAACGTTATCTCACAGCTGTAGTACTTTGAATCGCAATACTCAAGGAAAGTCTCCCTTAAATAAACATATTGTTGAGTTTGGAAATTGAATTTTGCTCCTATTATCACTCCAACATTAATTCTTTTAGGAAACGCTACAAGAAGAGCGTGACTCAAAGTAGCGAAAATCTTGATAATATGAGAGTGAAGGAAATGAGGAACAGTAGATAGAGCCAGAGCGTTCAGTTTCATTCAACCTCTGTAACTCAGTCTTCTTAAGCAATAAGGTACTTTCGGAGATTTTCTCCTTTGCCACTCCTTTTTCTACCTTGGCATCCATATAGGAACTTATCTTTTCCATGCATACACCCTAACTCTCTCTCTTTCTTTAACCACTGGCTTCTGTTACATACGGCTAAACGATGAGTTTCTGGGATGCTCTTGGAAATAGAGCCTGGCAACTGAATTTATGCTTCATTCGTAGACGTACATACCGCAGAAGCATAGACCACTAAAACCAGTAGAGAAATGGGGGACCGTTCTGTATTATACACAGCACACAGGAGAGGAGGAATGGCGGGGGATTGAAGCAAGTGTACTGTGTGAACCCCAACACATTTAACCTTTTGAGAATACCTGAACCTGCAGTGCATTTATCGTATAGCAGTAGAAATCTCCTCTGTGCCCTCTTGGCCTCTATACTTGGAAGATAAAATTTAATTCTTCAAAAGTCCCTCAGGATTTCTCGTTTTGGTTCCATGCAATTAATGATGTATGCTCATAATAAGAATATTTTCTATGTACGCTGAAAATTATATTTGTTACTTGAAAATTCGACACGAGTTGGATCTTTCAGTGGACACCGTGTATTTACGAAACTCTTTATGAGTATTGGTATTTTCCACCGAATTGAGAAAATAGGCGAATAATTGAGGATAATTCGTCTCGTTCGAAACTAATTTGATAACTCTGCACGAATTCAATTTGTGGGGGTTGTTATTCTCTGCCTCTGAGTATTGATAAAGAAATCTCTATGGAAGTTCATCAAATAATATAACTTGATGAATTCTTGTGAAAAAAAGTTTTTCCTAAATTGAAGGTTCATAATTCGAGGTTTCGCCTGGTTTCAATTTTCTGTAATCTCTTTTTTTCATCTCTACCAAACGATTATTAAAGACGATTAAATGATAAGCTTGAACACAGACATGAGATTTGTTCTGTTTCGTTCTTTCACCAAATACCCAGGAGCTTAATTTTCAATTATTGAGTGAGTTCTACACTCAGCCGCCCTCAGTCTCCCAACACATCTAAATTGAATCGGACTGAATCTATCTAGCTGAGTGGTTTATATCAGCTATTTGCCAAATGCTTATCTCTAATTTCAGCGCTTCTTTAAATAACGTCCTCTTGATTGACAAAGTGGATAACACGCGTAATACTTGTGTAAGTTCAAGCCATATATACTACTGATATTGATGTTTTAACGAGACTTTGGTCCTGAAATACCAATGAGCAAAAGGTAGCTGGTATACAAGCTGCTTGTATAAAGAAAAGAAATGAACAAAAAATATCTGTGAGGGGAGTTGAATTGTTGCTCTTGCCATACGTGACTTGCAAGCTTGCCTCTATTTCTTTATGTGAAGAAATAGGGAGTGAGGAGGACGGAGGGTAGAATCAGTTGAAGGTATAGTGCTCTCAAAATTTTCACACTTCAAATTGGACTACTCGAGATTTTCTTTTTTAATCGTTTCGAAACTTTGATTTCTGCAATTCATAACAAATGATACAATTTATCCCTTGATTATTATGAGTTATAATTGAGTTCATCAACTTTTGCAATTGATGAACTCGATTTCCTAATGTTCCTTTTCGCTCTTCAAATTACCTCTCAACTCGGCTGAAACGTTGAATTCAAATTTTACTAAATGTAGAAGATAGAGTGATCCCATGAAATGATGGCTTTGAATAGCATAGCCGTAGCACTCTCTCGAGTTTGGATGATAGAATAATAAAATTTGCTGAAATAAATGGAAATAACAATTACCACAGGAGATGACAGTTAAATACTTGGAGAATAGACAAGGAAATTGTGTAGGCTGTGTTCTATGGGGGCCTGAAGATATAAAAAAATAACAGGATTGAAAAGGAATCGACATTAATAAGTATCAAAAACTCAATAAATAAGATAGTGGAAGGAGTAAGAGTTTCAAAAAAAGCAACGTAAACGCGTGCAGTACTTCTCCATGTCATTGATATTCTACTGGAGATTTCATTTAATGTGGCACTTTTGTCTCCCTTGGAATCCACTCTAAGCCCTACTCCGCCTTGTCTTGTTTCACAGAGGGTGGTAATGGTTTCACCTTTTTTTTGCAACTTTTCCTATTTATCTCAGTAATAGAAAATGCGAGAATGGAAAATACACATAAATTAGAGACGGTTGAGATAAGAGATATGAACAGGAATTAAACCTCAATTGAGAACAGAATCAATTTGAATTATTGAATAAATGAAATTAATTCAATTCTTGTTCCTTCGGTATACGAATTTGAAGAGGATAAATGAAGGTAGAGAGTAACCAGAAATGTGGCATAGACTGTGATGGAGTATCATAAAGATAGGGACGAAACCCTTGTATCCATTCGAGAATTGCTGAATTTTCGAGCTAGAGATAACCCGCCTAGGACCCAACGAAAACTTTGTGGGCGATCGTTCCCAACTGAAACGATCGAGCAATCCTTCGTATTTATGAGGGGTGTTCATCGAAACGAGAGACGAAGAGAATCTCTTGTAAAACATGGTGAACACAAAGGGCCAATCTCCACAGGCATGTTCGAGTAGGATAGCCTTGCAGAGGGAGTTTGTGCTACTTTTTTTCTAGACCATAGAGCTTCAACGAAATGGTGAAAAGGGGACTTCCACTTTTAATGCATCATTTGTTGCCCATTTTTTCCTTCACGTTAATTCAATGATTTCTAATGTGTTCTGTCATATATCTGCCAATTCGTTGAAATCTTTCTCTAAAAATTTTGACACAACAAAAATTTCACTGAATTTTACTACTGCTAGGGCTTGATGTGGAAATTCTTTCGAATTTCCTGATATTGTAAGGTGTAAAAGTCTGAGTACTTTCTGATGCGTATTGAGGTAAAGATTGTACACCGAATAGGTTCTTTGCACAAATTTCCTGATTTTGTATGAGTGAACAAGGTAGAAATGTGTAGAGTGTTTTTGTGTCGGATTGGTTGATGGAAAAACAAGAGTGATGTAAAACCCAAGGAATTGGTTAAATTTTGAACTTTCTGGAGGTCGAAAGTGCAGGAAAATTAAGGTAGTATGAGAGTCGTTGCATCATCAGGCTGGCCTGGGTGTGTATACCCCTGACAACTGGGACGGATAAGCGAGGGAGGGAAAGTAATTTGGAGGGATTGAGGCCAATGGTTATAAATGCAGCAGCGGTTCCTATTCTGAATAAAGTTATGAATCACCCGAAGTGTGCTTGTTGCTTGAATATCTGAGTGAATATATGAAAGAGGTGCTATAACAAATAATTTTATTGAGGCCGAGGACCCCGGATAAATTTTTAGAAAAACAATTACTAGGGAAGAAACGTATTTCGATTAAACCAAAAATGTTCTGGAGGAATATTAATTTGGCGGAAATTTCTCGTGCAATGCACAGAACCATTACACGGAGAGAAAAAAATTACAAATTTTGCAGAGGTATTCTGAGAAAAATTACTATGCAGCAGGCTAATCGCATAGTCTGTTCATAATAAGTAACAAATTCATGTAAACTTGATTATTAATTATATTAATATCATTATAAATTATCATTAGGGATGAAACAAAATTTAACAACTTTAAGTTGTGATTCGTCCAAACGCCTTGATAGGAATAAACTTTTTCCATAAAATTCACGGGCACATTTTTCTCTCATTTTAGGTGCGGCTGCAGCATCTCGTGTCTACGTGGATGCCCTCTCAAGACTTGCAAGGCAGGCACAACTCGGTACCTGGGGTGGCTCTCAGGATGTTGGTGAGTAGAAGTTGATTACCGTACGAGCAATGACCATCCTACCATTCTATGAATCTTACCGTGCTTCAGAAATTTTTCCCTCTCGTTTTTTCCATTTTCTTTCACAATGGAAGAGCATCCCCTTTTCGACCTTTCGTCCTGAATGCTGGCATGGTACCGGATACTCACTTACATTCGATGAAGCTCACTATATATTTTATTCTTCCCCCAATTAATCAAATTTCATCGATTCTAGTGCTACATTCAACTGGAGCCGCGAAAACTTCTCAACCCAATAAAAGCACCTTTATTGGCTCTGTCGGTAGAATCTCAAAATCTAGTTTCGACTAATTGACAGCAATACTGTAATCCACTACATGTGCTTTGTCCGCAGATGCGCTGCTGACCACACACATTGTTGATTATCTTTCTATAAAATGAACAGTCATGATATTATTGGAACGGTTTTTCCTTTGAATTGATGGATATTTCAATAAGGTTATTGGAACTTCATTGGAATTTACTACATTAATTTTCAATGTTTAACACTGGATTTCAAGGAATTTTTGAAATTTTTGATTCCTTCATATTAAAATATTGGTGAGCATCAACTAAATATACCCTCAAAACGATGCTGTAGAGAGATAGAACATTAATACTAAATTATAAATCATTTTTGATTTTCCTTCCTTCATCATCAAAATTGGAATTATTTCATTCATGGCATAATATATGTATACCAAAAAAGAGGCTAGAAGAGTTTCCTTCTGGTGTTTCTCTGTCCTCTTTTCAATGACTGAGCTGCCGTACGTAAAGCAACATAATGGAATTAACTTTGAACAGCGATTGAGATCAAGTCCTTGTGTTGATGATCGAAAAGTAGTACAAAAGGGAGGATGTAGCTTGAGATGTTGGGGAGGGGGGACAATATATAAGTGCTACAATCACCTTGATTACCCTTCGAAATATTACAAGTGCCGTATTCATAAGGCCTCGTCCATGATAGATAAATTATCATTCCGGACGTTCATTTAATTATGCAAACTACGCTCAATGCAAGAATAGTTTGAAAACCTGAGCATAACCCAAGAATAAGAACAATTATCACGTGAGAAAAAAAATGAAGAACCATAATCAAATTGTTGTCAGCTCATGCAGAGGTTCAAGGGACTAGGCCTTAATGGTTAGTCGAGGCTATAGATGTTCTGAGTTTCGAATTCGAGAGTAGCGCTATGATCAAACGATCGGATGTATGGGAGGTTTCAGGATAGAATCCCCAATGCATAATATCATTCACAATTTGCTAAGTGTTCCAGTACTGCATTTTTCATTCTACTCTCAGAATGCAATGCCTTTCAAACATGGAACGGGTATAAACAAATAATCTTTAAATTTGACGTTCTGCGCAAGATTCTTTGTATTCGATTTCTGATGATTACACTGATCGTAATTTTCAGTCGATCCTGCTGCCATATTTACACGGTGTAGGAACTCCTAAGCTTCTTGAAGCAAAAGCTGACATGTGGTAGATTCTCATTGAACAAGCGTGGCATAATCATCGGATAATGAGTCCTAAGAGCACGAAAATTAGACTGCGGCAGCGGCTCACAAAAATACATCCTTGTACATTTACTTTCTACATCTCTATGTTATGGGCTTCATATTTAAAGCCGTCCACTAAAGGTGACTACTTCAAAAATGATGCTATTTCCATTCTTTCGATAGAGATTCAGGGGCAAGCTGAGCTGAAATACGGTGACCTCGACAGCAGCACGCCACCGGTGACTGAGACCGTTCTCTCTTATGTGAAGACTCCGAACTCCAACACTCATTATATCCCTTCCAGCGTAATAGGATACGGGCTCTTTCCGGAGTTTTGCAAAGGTAATCCGCAAAGAGAGTAGTCGATTTCGTAACATACTTTTCTACATCGCCACCTCTGTTACCTCTCAACTAAAAACCCTTTACATAATCTTCAGAATCTTTCACTTTCTTTTAGTTAATTTTCTCCGTTGAGATCTCTCATATCAGCTTTTTGAAGTCTCTCTATTTGTTTGAATTCTCTGAATCATGAAATTATGCATCACTCAACTGAATTGTCTAATCAAAATTATCGTTATTCTTTCTATTTTTTTTCTTCAACTGATTTTCAGTTAAAATCTTTGTTCTCCTTGTTTGACATGTTTGAAGAGCTGTTCATCGGAGTGATTGAAATTTTGATGATCTATTCCCACTCGAACATAACATGAAGTTCTTTGACAACTTAGATCTTTGGCACGAAAAATTGTCTCGTTTATTGGTTTTCAAGGAGAAAAAAAACATCGTTATATACTGCTATACTCCGGTATAGAGTGCCACGAGGAAATCCAATGAGGAAAGAGAGCAAGGCCGTCGAGAGTACGGAAGGGCGCGGTCGGAAGGGGTATGAGGAGAACATTCGATTATTGGCGGGTGTGGAAATGAGAGTAATATCGAAATTGGCAATATCGTGGACCAGTTCCCATACTACTCGTTCATGTTTCGATCGATAGACGAATCTGCCTCCTCGGATCTACTGGTAGCGTTTGTAAGTCAGTGCCTTATTTTTCCCCCATTTCTTACTCATCTTCTGCTAGACTGTACAGAACAGCGAGTGAGGTAACAGCTGAAGAGCAGTGATCTCCGTATAAAAAATTGAAACTCGATTAGGGAAAAATTCACGTATCAAAGTGGAATGCAAAATTATTTTCTGGATTCCGATTATTCTTTATTCTCATCTTTCATCGCATAAGGGAACAACAGAATTTCCAATACTTAAGAATTCTTCCATTCTTCCCTCAACATTCTTTCAAGTTTGTTCTTATTGTAATCAGTACTGCGAAAGTTTTTCATGAATGCGAAAATTTTGTGTGATTTATTCCACTGTCTGGAATTGAATCATTATATTCTATTTTACATTGAATAAAAAATCCTCATTTCATCCGATTGAATGGAAACCATAACAGTAGTTAATCTCATCCTCGTCAAATTACATCCTCATATTGAAATGAGATAAATATTCGTAATACCAATAATTCAATTTTCCGCCAAACTACCATTCGGTAATTGTTATTTAGGTTTGATGAGTAAAGTCGGGATCAAATCACCAAAATTGAATGCATGTACCTATTCAAAAAGAGGACAGTGGGAGCTATATGTTTGTGTAATTTGCATTATCATATTGTTTTCCTCTATTACATTTGGTATTTCTCTTCTCTGTTCCAGTAACTTTGCACCTGGTGTACAGTGTAACCAGGATAGAACTCTAATAATTTGCTGAGAGGATGTTCACTATTGTAATTTCATGCAGCTATGCCTATTGCCACCTCTGTATCCCTAATAGATTTGAGTTGAAAATTCCAGATACTATGAAAATCGCACACGAATTTCCGATGCATTTACACCAAACTCCTATGTCCTTCATGTTTTCCCTACAAAAGTCCTCACTGCAACCATTTATCTGGGGTAACATTGGACACCACACACTCACACTTTCTCCCTTCATACATGACTATGGATGATTCTAGTACCCACCCTTGAAAATATACTACTTCGTTTCACGGTTACTCGCTTCTAACTCCACTCACCATTTGTCACAAGTTCATACCATTTATATGGAATGTGATATAGATATACCTATATCTCCCGCAGAACATTCTCGTGAAAAAGTAGCAACAATTTCCGAAGATATTCCTTCCACTCAAAAACAAATTATTAATAGGATAATTAAGCCCCAGGTGTAAGACCCAGGTTTAACGACAATATTTAATGTTCAATGGAATCAATTTTACCTACAGAAATTGTGAAATTCAATGGAATATTCCTATATTGAAGGACAAATACTTTTCCGTCAATTGAATAAATTGAACTACTTCATCTTAACCGGACATTAATTGGTGTAATTTTGTTGTTATTAGAGCAGAAGAATATTTTTCGTTAGATTCTATAACACAATCGAAAGTTTATGACCATGTTTGTTAGAGATTAGGCCTGGTTTTTGAGCGATGAGACACGCTCCTTTAAATGTTTTAGATTTTCCTGCTTATTATTCCTGGATTAGTCACTCTATGAGCACTGCATCTCGTTTTCACTTGTTTCTATCGCCATGAATTGAAGACACACTGGAAAATTATCAGAAAATTTGAATTTGCTGACTGAAGCATGCAGAAATTTTTAAGTACTTCCAAATTTTATTAACTTCCAAATAGAACCAGAGAAAGGGAATTATTGATGAAGTGGCTATGGAAATGGGACTTCCTGTTAGGTGACTAGAGTCGTTAGGGTTTTTTATCAAACGGCGTTGTCGAAAACACGCTACAAGTCGAAACAGCGCATTGGGTAGTGAAGAACAATTTTGGCGACGTTGAATTTCAAATAACATTGCGGCGAATCCTCTGTCAGGTGACCGAAGTCGTTGTTTTGCGCTTGGTGACCAATCTAGGGTTGTAGTGAGTTCACATATCACCTGCAAAATGGAGCAGAAAATTGGGCTGTCCAGACAAGCAGAAGGTAGCTAAATATCAAGGATCTGAAAGCAGAAGTTCGTATGTGTTAAAATGAGGTTCCTCAGGTCAAAGATCTTCTGCTAGATCATATATGCCAGCAAATATAACCTTTTCCTTTCAATAATGTGTCAAATTGTCCCCTTAGAATGAAGAGCCTTCTGCTACTAGTGAAGGGTCAAATTCTTACTCCTCAGAATCATGAAGCCGTATGTCCGCTTCGAAAAACAGAAATCCTAAAATAAAATACAGTGTTGATTTACTGGAGTAAGAGATTTATTATCTCAGACGAATACCATTTTCTTATAGAAAATTACATTGAATTGAGTACAGTCTTGATTTTTTGCTTTTTACTACTTTACTACTCATCCATTCATTCATTCCTTTTCACCCCCTGGGTACATTAAGCATTCGGGTTTAATTGAATTCTGACAACTTTTGTATCGCTAAAATTATTGAAAAATGCCTCAGATAAAATTCAATTAATGTGCCACTTTAATAATTGTCATATTTGGAATTTTCCATGAATGCCAAAGAGTTGTGTTTACCATGTTCTCAGGCAGCAAGTCTCAAACAGCAGAAAACAAGAAAAATGATTTTTATTTTTGCAATTTCTTATAAATGTCAAAATGTTGCACTGAATAAACCCTCAAGAAGAAGCTGCAGTGCTGACTGGAAATTGGATCAGGCGTCCAATCGAACCCTGATTGGGCGGCCCGATTGTGGAAATCAGGTCCGGATCAGGCTAATCTATTAGGCCCTGATCTGGCTAGATCTGGTATAAATAAGGCTGTGATGCAGAATTGAACTATTTATTTATATATTCTGTTTTGCATGAAAGGAATTTATTGTACAACCTAGTTTCTAGACGTCTGAATTTTTAAAGCGAGCTTCTATTCGACAAAAGAATAGTGTAAGTAGGTATTTATTTCAAATTAAAATTTTGGATAGCGTCTGAAACTCTTCAGCATAAAGCCACAAGATAGACCGCCATTGATTGGAACATATTTTAATTTTGTAAATAATGTTTTTAAATTTTCGATACACATTCGATGCGCATTCGTATAACGATTTGATATAAGATTTATGAAGTTTTTGTGGAGATTTTATAGTTAGAAATTACCCATATCTCTGAAAGTTCATTGGGCGGAATATTGTTTGCCAAATTTCTAGCATAGTTTTGCTTATAAAATTATATCGTCTCGCAACGATTTTTGGAGTTTTTGAATATTTTTCTTTTTAGTTTGGTAATTTAGGGTTTATATGAAAGAAATAGAAAATCCTGAAATGTGTCGTGTGATTATGATTATTGTGATTTCGGCCATATTTTGTTTGAGCAAAAGTGCTGAATAATATCGTTGTTGTTGAGAAATCTCGAAGAAGCGATGAAAAAAAATACGCCTTTCTGTCATGGAAATGGTAAATGCACACTTATTACAGTTCTAC
>JABSMS010003016.1:0-15304 GCA_018902275.1 Aleiodes sp. PSUC_FEM 10030003
TGTTCAATATCAAAAAGAATTTAAATTTCCATTTCTGTAGAATTTTGATAAAAATTATAGTTTTCCTGAGGTTTCGACCTACTGAAGCAATCTATTTCAAGCAAATCATGACCCCGATCCACCAAACCATACTAATTATTGAACGATAAAATGAAGATGTAATGAATGTGTGCACCAATATGGGATTATATGGAGCTAAATATGTAAAATATTTTCTTTATGTGGTTGGATCCTTTAGATTTCCTTCCAATCACTGATTTCAGAGTACTTTCTTACATTGCCCCCTAGTTTTTGAAGAACTTTCGAAGTGATCCAGGTGCAATTGCAGGAAATTGCAATTGGAAGTTCATTTTCAAGAGCGTATAAAAGAACTTTTCTTCAGTGAATGCCTTGAAAGTGATTGCGTCTAATTATTTTTAAATATCAGAAAATTTGGTTTCATCTGTCCTTCTGTCAGACGAAAGAAAAGAGAATTAATGTAAACTATCTTAATTAACTTAACATCGCTAACATCGGAAGAATTGATTTTTCAAAAATGACTGCACATATTCCTAGGTCATTTAACAACATATAGAAAATTTGTCCGCTCTCTATATGGCCAAGATAAAAACTTATTATTTCCAGAGTTATGCGTGGCTCAATCAGTAGCGTGTATGGTTTTGCGTCCCGACTTTCTGAGGTTCGAGTCTCCCTCGTTGCGTTCAAAATTGCATTTTTTACTAGCGTTATGAAATTCGTTACTAGGTAGGTAGGAATGATTTTAGATTGATAGGGTGGTGGTGGTTGGTAAGGTGGAAGCTGAAGAAAATCGTCAAAACTACAAATAAATAAAAAAATTTGTTGTTTTTTCCATACGATTCGTCAGAAGAATCGTTCAAACCTAATCGATTAATTATGGTACGTAATACCTATTTCCTCTTTACAATCTTTCGTCATGCTTTTTTTTGGACAGTGATATTATATCGTGTAATATTTTGACGCTATAATATTTTTGTTTTGTATTGTTTTGTCGAGGTAATTTATCTCACGCATATTTTTGTGACGTAATATTTTGACGCGTAATATTTGGACATGCAACCGGGCGTTCCGTAATATGCGTTGTTGATAACGCGTGGAAATTTATTTTGAATCACTTATAATTGTACTGAATGTGTTTGCACAACGTTGTACCAAATTGATTAGGTGTCAAAAACGATGCGATGAAAACTTCATACACTTTTATTGTAATGTCGAGCGATACTTAGGCTATTTGTTTCGTGTTGTCGTATGATAGTTCTACAGCAATTCATTATCGAGAGTACCTCTTAAGTAATTAAAATTGTGATCGGCCATTGCGGTCACTCCCATAAAAACCTTAATTAAAATTGGTGAAGAAGAAAAAAATGTATTAATTAATTGAGGAACAGATTATTGTAATTAAATTTCATGATGCTCTTTAATTTATTTTGAAAAGTTACAAACATTGACATGACAATCTCTCTTAATTCAGTTCAAGTTAAGATGTGATACTTTTGTTTTTTGATTCCCTTAATTACTGTTAATTCTGTTCAGTTCGAAATAATTGATCCATCATTCCTGTGATTCATTTTCTGAGATTGGAATCTCAATATTGAAAATCGACTTATTATCGATTCTTATGTATTATTCGATTATATTTACATAATGAAATACGTAAACAGAGAAAAAAAAATTCTTGTGGTAAGAAAATGTATTAGTAACGAATTTTTCCTTTACAATTTCTATATCTATATATATCGAAATTTTCTAGAGTGAAGAAAAATTTCCTACATGTAAGTAAATTTTCTCAACAAGAATTTTTTTTTCTCAGTGTAGTTGTTTCTTGAAGTGATTCAACTGTATCTTTTCTATTGAATATTTAATCAGTTTAAGCCCAACCAAGATAATTTCATTTAAGATGGATAATGGCCTTTTTTGGTAAAATGAAAGTACTTTCTTGAGCTTAAAAATTGAAAAAAAAATTTAGAACCTGGCGCCCTGCAGAAGAGCAGTAGATTGTCTCATGATAGTATTTTATCCGACCTTGGCATTAGTTCGTAAATTGTTAAAATCGGCTTATGTGGTCAATGCTATACTAATAAATTTAATACACTGAATTTAGTTGGCATTGACGTTTCCATTCCTTGACGGAATCATCCTGGATTTCATTTATTTACCATTGTTTTTTATTGTTTTTCCTTATGTAACTATTAAATAAAGATTTCATCCTGAGGATAGTTCCGCAAAGGAATCGAAACGTCGATGCCAACTAAATCCAGTGTGTTAAATTTATTAGTATAGCAGTGACTAAAAAGGCCGATTTTAATAATTTATGAGCAATAGATTCTCCTCCGGTCTCGCCTCTCTCCCCTTACAATTACCAGGGAAACTCCTCGAAGAAGTCGGCAGGACAGAGCCTCGTGATTTTCCGTGTTTGAAGAAAGACAAAAAGCACAAAATTATCACTCTCATTGTGCATTATTTTGAAGATCCTCGGAGCGAAGTGCATTACGTCACATTATTATTATTATTCATTTTCCTTGCATAGTCTCTCGGTTCTTCACATATATTGTGCCCTCCGTAATATATTGCATTCTCCCCTGTTCTTTAGAGTTGGTATTCGAATTGAAATATTTATCTTCGTCTAAACACAACGCGTTTCCTTTTCATAGTCACGGTTATCTTTGTATACGTGTACTTCAATTAACTTTCTTTTTTGAAGTTAATTAAATTAAATTCTCCCACCGAAATTTTCCCGACTATTCAATGAAATTGCAATGATTTATGAAAAACCTCCAACTTAATTATTCCTTCAAGAAAAACCTCGACATCAAAAGTAGCGTGATTATGTTGATATAAATAAAGTTCAATGAAATTTATGCACAATTATGTTCATCATATTCATACTCATGTTAGTGAAAATTGAACTTCCGCAGTATGAACATATACATATATTGTCAATGATACATTTCCTAAGCTCGTTGAGTGAATTAAATTAACCTTTTCTTATCAAAATTGATTTTGAGAACAAGGGCACAGTTCAGTAGTTAAAGTGGCTAGGCTACTTTTTGGTCAGCCGTAAAGAGTTGCGCCAGTGTGATGGCAGCACGTGAGAATGAAAGAGGTGGGGTGGAGGGGACACGAGTGCTTAAAAGACCCTACACTGCTACCCTAACACGCAG
This sequence comes from Aleiodes sp. PSUC_FEM 10030003, assembly GCA_018902275.1. Classification (NCBI taxonomy): domain Eukaryota; kingdom Metazoa; phylum Arthropoda; class Insecta; order Hymenoptera; family Braconidae; genus Aleiodes; species Aleiodes sp. PSUC_FEM 10030003. The sequence continues at coordinate 3,180 of JABSMS010003016.1, forward strand.
TACTTAAGAAACAGTCGTGAAAAATCACACGAGGATAGTTGTGTGTTCATGTTCTTGATTAAACTGCATTCCCAGGCATAGACTATCCAATAAAAAAAGCTGTGATTAAAAGAAGTTAAACAAGTTTTTAAAGTTATGAAGAGTGCATTTGGGATAAGAATGATGGGACCACTTGCGGTGATGATGATTTTAATGTTGTCAATATCAGCTAGCGCTCTAACTACATTCGGGAAGACAAGTCCGCAGAATCAAAATCCGCCCCCACCACCCACACCCGGTATGTAATAGAAATTAGATGCGTTGTCTTCTGCTTTCCACATTGTATTTTGAAATGTAGATTTAGTAGAAAAAAAATAAATCCATTATTATTACATGGAATTGGTAGAGATTGTTCTCTCATTCTAGCTGACTACCACGCACAGAATAACGCGACTTTTGGTCGTTTAACTAGCGCGGGAAGAGCAGGTGGGAGACCCGGCCCGAAGACATCATACTTAGGACATAGCTGTAAATAGATGCACTAATCATACACAAAAAATTCACAAAGTGCACAAAATTTTCATCTGCTTTATTTTTTGGTACGATATTGTTAAACAAGATGATAAAATTTATCCTTTATTCTAGCTATAATGTTTCCTAAAAATGTCACCTAAACAAAATTCTACCTCGCTTCGCCATTTGTATATTGATTCGATGGTCAGTTTATTATTATTATTTTCTTCCTAAAAACAATTCAACTTGAAAACCCGATTCCGGCATATTTTCATTGTACAATGTCTTGGTGTTGCGTGACTATTCATCACGTGTATATATATGTAATCATATGTATATATATAACAAGGTTGCTGATGGAAAAACGATAGGATGAATCACGGAGAGCGTGGAGGAAATTACAAAGTAAGAATGTGAGGGTTGTGAAGAAAATAGAAGACGGAAGAGAGAGAGGAAATTCTTTTTTCCCTTTATTTCGATCGATCAAACACTATTTCTTCTTCAAACATTAATAAATAATCATGTCATAAAATTAAAGCACAAAATTGCATGAAAATATTTTCAGTGATTTATGTTAAAACCCGAAATTTTAATCGGAGGAATAAATCTCAATTTCACATACACACTCGGCAAATTTGTGTTAGGAGAAACCGGGGTAAAATGGACTTTTTACTTATTTTTATGCATGATAGAGCAACGATTCCATGTAGCCTCGTCGGTCCATTTTACCCGGTTTCCCCTATTACGTGTGTCAAGGCTATTTACTGCTTAACCATTTTGTTTCGTGAAAACAAATAAAGATGAATTTGGAAGGAAAAAATATTTTTCTTTGGCATGAATTTATGTGGAAGATCAAAAATACAGCACAGTTGATTACAAAATAATGCCTAATGCCTGAATAATTTGGACGTTAAAGTTATTTTCTTTAATGGAATAATCATTATTTTTCTCCTTTTTCTATTTCAATTGAAATTACAGTTGGTAAAGCACGTGAATGTAAGACAGAGTCGGACTGTGCTGGTATACAGAATACAAGCTGCATTGCTGAGCCACGAGATGGGAAAACGAGATGTCTTTGTGGTGATTTTTCAGCGCCTGTTAATGGCCTTTGTACCAATAAATTCAAAGGTAAAAAAAAATTCAGCAACGTTTTTATTGAGAAAATCTATCTCTGGTGATTTGATAAAAGCTGAAGATAGAGTCGAATCAAGCCATCTTGTTTCGCCTCTTCGCTCTCGAATCAGATAATTTTTTCTCTAAGATCTCAGATATTAATAATCAGAATTAAGCATGATCGATTACATGACTTTCCTTGTTCACAAGGATTAGGAAATGATTCACCGGGTTTCAAGGTCTGACGTTAATCGAAAAGGTCGAAACAACGAAAAATCGTAGAAATGAAAGAATAATGAGAAAAAAATCTAATTGAGACTGACGGCGAGAAAGTATTGTTTTCTGCGGTTATCATTTGCATAAAGCTAAACGTTACGTAAATGCAGTGCAATGACGCAGTAATTTGGTCATAGTTACCCGTTATTTTTTTATTTATGTAGATTATTCACGTGCTATGAAGCATAATAAATAGACAAATATATTATTCACAAATAACACAGTATGATGACACGTTGACTGCTGTTGATGGTACGTGCTTCTCGAATCACTCTCCATGTATTTTCAATGGGTACAATTTTCATGGACTATTTACGAACAAGTGTAGCTTTCGGTATCGCGTGATGACCTACAATATGGGTACGACTAGAATAACACATGTTTTTTTTAGCAATTCAAATTTCCATTTTTTGTTTTACGTCCTGTTATTTTTTATCTGCTCAGCACACGTGGGGAAAATTTCACGCCAGGGAAAAAGTCAACCAGAAATATGCTTCAACTCGATCCGATTATCAAAAAAATGATTTGATCCATTGAATTATTCGAAATAAAACTAATAAGTTCGATTGGAAACCTGCGATTGACGAGAAATTCTCCCATTTGTGCTTTCTAATGGATATTTTGTTTTCATGTTTTTTTTTCGATGCTTCAATGTTTATTGGAAGTGAGTCATAATGATCTGAAATATCGAGAAATCATACCCCAGAAAAAACATCTTTTACCTAGTAAAATTAACTGATGTCAAGAAAGTTTTTTTTTATTTTTAACCATTCAAGTCTTCTTTATTGAAGACAATTCTGGTAATATACGTAGAAATTCAATATATGAGTATGCAAAAGTTTCTCCTTTCTCGAAAATATGATATTGGATTTTGATATTCCATTTTTGCTGCCGAATGGAAGCTATGGAAACGTTACATTTTTCGATTTCGAGTGTTCATCATAGTTCGACTAAGAATTATCCAAAACGTCGTAAAATCACATTTCTAGAAAGTGTACGTATGTGTGTGTGTGCGTGTGTGTGTATGTAAGTCTGTGATGACGCAAATTTGACACTATTTTCATTTCGCGCGCAAAATGTTCTCGCCGAAATCTGAGCGAAATGGGCCCGATAGTTTTCGAGAAAGAACCAATTTTCGAAAAATCGTTTTTTCGAAATATCTCAGCCAACAATCGACCGATGGCACCCAGGCTGCGTGATGAGATTTATATCAATGGAACGCACATTTTACTCCCGGGGTAAATTTTGCTCCGATTTTTCGTTCGATTATTATCTCGATTCTTGTGTTTTATTCGTAAAGCGTGTTGGCAGGATAACTTAATCAATTTTTGAGCTAGAAACTTGAAATTTCGTGAGTTTATATGTTTTATGAAGAAAATATTTCGTATTGAAATAGGGCAGAATCAGTAGAATAGATTTGGATATATTTTAAAAAATGTGTTTTTTCTTCGAATGTTCATAACTAAGAAAATACTTGGCCAATTTCAATGAGATTATGCTCAAACAAATTGTCGTAATGATAGCCAAAAGTTCTAAAAGTTTCAAATTTTTAACTCAAACAGTTCTCATTTGCCAGAACACATATAGTTTTAGAATTTCTGGAAAATCGCCGTCTTCCTAGATTATTTTGAGTCAACGTCTGAATTCTCTATTCAGTTATCGAGAAGAGTATCATGGGGCAATCGGAACAGGTACAAAAAAGAGGAATCGAAAAACAAGCATGAGATTATGACAAATTCTTTCCTTCTAGTATGCACAATTACTCCACATTCACCAACTGAATTCTCTTGATACTATAGTATTATGAACGGTTCGAATTATGGAGCGTCAGTTACCTCAGATACTTATTAATTGGGCGGAAAGATAAATTCCCGAACTTCAACTTAAACTCTACTCGACTCTTTTAATCCCAAGGTGGAAACCGTTTGATACCCTTCATTCGCACCGCTCCAAGTGATTGAAAAATAGAAGTTAACTAGTTTATTGAATGATAGTATGAATTATATTTCTTGATGTTAAACTCCGGTCTCTGCGAAATTGAGGCTGTTTACGATTTCTGCACTTTGACAATCTTATTCTATGATTCATGTGCAGTAAGTGAGATGGAAATGATTCTCACCACCTCAATCCAAATTTCTGAAGACAAATAATAGATTGAGGGAATTATTTATCTTTATAATGGCTTCCTTGACAATCTTCTATTTGATAACTTGAATTTTAGTAACTATGAAGCTATAGTTAAAAAAGAGCTCAACACAAGAACTTAGTAATTTTCACTATATACTTAACACTGCATACAATTCATTGTGACTTTACCTGAGTTTTCAAATACGATTAAAAAATTGAATGACATATGAACTTGAATTTTCTATCATTCGAAAATCCAGAGCAAGGGAGCCTTGAATTTTCATGAATTGTCTGAAATTTCATTCGGTCACTGAATCATTCACTTCAAATGTATACAAAAAATCACATTTCCTGGAAATTGTACTGATAATTTGCGATGAAATCTCAAATCTTGTTCGAATATTCTCATATCAAATGGATTTTCAAGAGATAAATTTCGTGAAATTTCAAGTTAACTGAAGTTTATTGAATATTTCAAAATCTTCCGTTGAATTTTGAATAATAATTTTATAACAGTGTACACAGATTAAGTAGAAAATCCATCAATAGAAAAAAAAAGGAAAAAGTAGTTTTTTGTTAGTCGAAAACCAATCGCTTCTTTGCTAATCGATGGAGATTCGTTCCAAGTTGTTCCGTTTCCAAAACGACCAGCGATCGACTGAGTCTCGAGTAAATGGTCCGATCGACTAGCTATGGAAGCAAGATCATTAGATTTGCCAGGAATGCGTCTAATTCGGCTCAACTACTTGTTCATTTTTGATAATAAACATATTCTTGACTTGTTCTAGCGGTGAATGCCCCCTGCAATGATCACGCAGAATGTGGTGAGGGTGCACAATGTGTACAAGGTAACAGCACAATGAATGGCAAAAGATGCGAATGTATGGAAGGCTACTATGTGGATAACATGAAATGCAATGGTAATAGATCTTTAAAAATCATAAATAATTTCTTCCTTCCCGTATACATTAGATTTATTATCTTTCATTGTGTTGCAGGAAGTCTCTCGTTACTAAATAATTCGTCTACCCTAGTACTACTCTTCAGCCTGATACTTTTAAGAAACATTAGCTATTCTTAATTATACTCAATTAATTATTAGTAAATAATTTTTGAATGATTTTAAGGATCAATTCTTATGCAAGAGACTGTGAGAATGTGCAAAAAAAACCGAGAGTACAATTTAATAGATATTTAATGTTTTCGTTTGGTAAATTATCAATTGAACAATTTTAATTACGATTAATTAATACATTCCTCTAATTCTCGAGCTTAAAGCTTAGCGTGAATTTTTTCGAAAAATTTCGTGTGACATTTGAATCTATGGCTTTTTGATTTGTCTTGATAATTATTCAAACAATGCAGTGATATTCATTCATAGTAAAACCTGTCATATTTCGGATTATTGAAGTGATTAGAATTATGGTATTTTGTAACAAAAACAAGGAATTATGTTTAACATGTAGCTTAAGTCACTTGATCTGCGTTTTAACTATGGAGAGTATTTTTCAGCACCAAATAAAGCTTCAAAATTATTCATCAAATTCATTTATTTTTTTCTCTTAAATATTACATTTGTTACTGATTGGCCAACTTTACCACCGAATTTCATTGCTGGTGCATCAATGGTGAGTACTGGATCGAAATCTGGAATAAATTTCATATTTGTTTTCCTAATTATTTCGATTAATAAAAACATAGTTTTTATGTATTGAATTAATTTCTTATTCTGAGGATAAAATCTTGAAATACTTAGATAATAGCAGCGACATTGGACCAATAATGGCTCAATATCTACAATTTAAAAAAAAATGACACTTAGTATCGAGTCAATATTGGTGTTAAATCAGGTGCCAATATCCTTATACGATATTTCGCCGTTATTGGCATATAATGCTGGGCCAATATTGGCATTATGTCGGGTACCAGCATCGGGAATGGAAGTTAAGCCAATTATTGGCCATGTTTCCTATATTGGTTAGCCGTACACAGTTCGTACACATATGAAAATTTCTATGAGAAATAAACCATTACCTTAAATAATTAAAAAAAATGTTTTGAAATGTCCATGGACATGTCAACTATTCAGTTGTAACGTTAGCGTCATAATTTTTTCTCATCTGAGAGATGTCAAATTTGAATTGATAAGATCTATTTCAACCATTTAGTTGTAAGGTGACCTTTAGCGATTTTCTAGCACAAAACTAACTCTAAAACTCGCCGCGTCAATGCAATGGATGCATGTAAAGTTTATTTTCTCAATGTCAGTGGCGCCATCAAAATGCTAAAATGCAAAACTTTGAAATTTCACAGTAAATCACTATTTATATAAAACGAGTCAGACAGATGGTAAGTTTGTCATGTTTTCGTCGTCTGACACGAGTTGGTCACATTTCTATCGGTAACGTGGCCGTCACTGACAGGTCACTTGACAGGTCAGTGACGCGCCGAAAAATTTTCTCGCATCACTAGTCTGAGCTCACAATTCAATGAGATTATATCGGAGGGATATTACGAGGGAAACGCGCACATGAATAGTAGTTTACTATCATAATGATTCGGGGGAAATCTTGCTACTGTTTAAAAGACGAATGAAGATCAACGACTAGAGAATCAGTGATGGTTTATCTCGATTCTAAAAAGCAGCGTAACACTCACAATTGTCAAAATGATTCGATAATTCTTCCTTCGTCCAATTACAAGAAGACAGCACCAAATATCCACCTGGCAAGATAATTCTACATACATTGTCAATGTACGTTATTCTTTTTTCCATTGATTTTTCCGGATTTAAGCTGATAGCATCGTACGTTCCTTTATCATGTACTAATGTGAATGTATGTGAGAATAAATCGTCAGCAGCGTCCAATACATCGCATACCATTAATTGAACCGTTGATGAATCGATTTGATTTTCTGCTAAAACAGCTTTTGCCAATTCTATTGCAGTTCGTGCATAATCTACACCAATTAAATTAGTAAAACCTCTTTTGGCTAATTGAACAAGTGTCCATCCATTTCCACATCCAATATCTACTATTTTATCCGTTTTTGTGAGCTTCAAATCCTCGCATATGCACCTGTTGAAAGAAATTTATCGATCATCCGCGGAAGGGAATTAAGGATAGGATGGATTGCACGTATACGAAGACCATGAGGAATTAGGGAATGTCATTCACACCAAAAAATTGCATTTCGCTTAAGGTAGTTGCCTCGCAATCAGCAAATTTCGAGATTTGCTCGAAAATTAGGGTAAAAATAATTAACTGCATAATGCATCTAATATTAGAATCTGAAGACGATGGGCCACAATTGTTAGGCTGATGGATGTGTTGAATTCTTCTTTCTTGTATTAAATAATATTTTTGATTGTTGCATAGTGCCACTTTTCCCAATACGGAAAACTGAATATTTTAACATTTTTATGTACTTTTTGATTAATTATTATAAAATGGCTGGGGCAAGCGTACTTAGACACATTTTCAGGACACATGTGTTACCAAAATATAAACTAAATGGATCATTATTGAAAAAATAAGTGCAAAAAAAATTTTTGTCTTCAATTTCCTTTCATCGGGAAATAAAATGGGAAAAAACGTATTGAATAGCTTGTTCACTCTATTAACATTTTTTAAGGAAATCTCGTCGGAAAATTAAAGAGAATTGATAAAAATTTACGAGTTGATTCGAGAATTTCGACGATAATGCAAAATTTAAAATAATTCAATTGTTTCTCGAATAGTTGAGGAATTTACGCTACTAAATGAATTATATTATGGTATTTTCCAACGGGAATTTTCCTGAGTTTCCATTGAAATTGCTACAATTTTGGGATTCCATTAACTCAATTGAAGCTCTCTCCACTGCAATTTACAATTTAATTATTAAATTATCTCGGAGGCATTCAGTAGCAATGCATGAAACATCGACAAACTTTACGCAAACAATACAAGGTAGTATGAAATTCCAGAAAATTTTCATTGAAAATTCGAGGATAGCTCAACATCAACGCAAACGGGAAGAGGTTCTTTGTTATTGGAATGTGAATTTATCTCAGTGACTTAATTAAATAATTAATTTGAAGAATGTTATATTTACTTGATCACTTTTAATGCATTATTTTTACCAAACCAGACCTCTCCAACGTCTCCATGATCGTCGAAATTATTGATTTCTTCGGCATATGTCTTCTCCCAACTAAAAATTGGAAAGTTATTCAAATGTTTTGTATTAAGGATATCTCATCAAAACTATCAAGTATTGGAGGAGTTTTCAATTTTTCTTTCAATTATACACGGAAAAAATAATCTATTATATTCGTCATTGTTCTTTGATAATTTTTACGATAGAGTATTGTAATACATGATTACACCTGCAATTTCCCAGTTCTAGATACTAGGGTGAATTCTCCAAATTCGGAATACTTAAGGAGGAACACTTGTACGATGAAGTTGATTCAAATGCCATGAAATTTTTTCTCAGCATTCTCGAATATATTTGGAAAACTACCAAAGAATTTTGAGTGAATTGCCTCAGCCAATTCTCCAAAATTACATTCATACATAGAAAGAAATTTCCAGGAAAAAGTACCGAACTTTCCTAGCAAACGCAGGACATTTGATTAGGTGTACAAAAAAATAATAAGAATCGACGGAAAACTAATAGGCATAGATGAAAAATTTATGAATTCACGCGAAATTTTGACGAGCATGGTTCAGCAATGTTTCACGCGCTAAAGGCGCCATTTTTTATGTACTCCTGTGACTTTTTGATGAACTCTTGTAAAAAATTACTACCTAATTTTTCATATTTTCTAGACATCACGAAATTTCCCACAATTTTTCTCCGTGTACCGTATTCTTTTTTCTTCTATTAAATAATAGTTTCGATGGGTGCATAGTATCACGTTTCTCCATGCGCTCGTCAGAAAACTAAAAATTCCAACGTTTTTATGTATTTTTTGATTAATTATCATAAAGTGGCTGAGGCAAAAGTGCTTAAACTGTGGCAGAATGAATTTCATTAATGGGAGAAAGTTATTAGTAGCCTTTGGCCTTTGCTTATTCATTTTTTTTTTGGTATTCGTACGACTCTACGAGTATCAGAACAACAACGGCCGAAAGGAAACTGTACATATGAATGCAATTTTGAAGAATGAATTTTAAAGAATTGGCTGAAACGATTCACCTGAAATTTTTCAGTAGTATTGCAAATATGTTCGAGAATGCTGAAAAAAAATTTCATCGTACTAGTGTTCCTTCTTAAATGTTTTTTCACAGCATCATAACATCCTTAGCGCCCAACGCAAGCACATCGCTGGATAAGTCAATTTTTCTTCAGTTATTTTCGATAAAAATGTCGTAAACTAAGCAGGGTAGCAAAATTTTAATCATGATCTGTTTCACAGCTCTGATTATTCTCTACGAAAAAAGATCTCAAAAAAACTTCGCTATCTCGCTTGAATTCCGACATATTTTTGAAAAGTCAATGGCTAAAAATCGACTTATCCGGTTTTATCTCTTCACTGCCGAATCGAACTTCTTTTAAATTTGTATTTTTTGGATAATTTTTTTTTCTTCATTACGATGAAGTGATTTATCATCATAGCAATCTACTTTCCCATAGAACCAATACATGTTATCCCAATTTTGAAACATTTTATTCTAATAAATAGAGGAGAGTAGATTAAAATGGAGCTTGGGGCAAAATGGAGCGCTGTTCGTCATTCTAAGAAACTATGAAGAAATTAATTCTCTGAAATATTTCCAGAAATTTATTTTATACATCGAAATAATTTTGGAATAATTTTTTCTATCAATGAAATTCTCAAAGAAATCAGTAGTGAAATTTTGAAACTTTCCAAAAATACAAAATTTCTACGAATTTTTTTTTTGCAGAATTCAAAAAATTTTAATAATTCTAAAAAAAAGGAAGAACCATTTCCTTCATATTTTTATCCTATATACATTGTTTTTTTTTGTTTTCCAAAATTTTAATTTGTTCTGCCTTTTCAGTAGCACTACTCAACAAATTCTATCTAGAAACCTTTTTCCAAGAGTGCATTTTGCCCCATGCCCCCTTATCAGCAAAAAAATACCCTGAAATTTCAATAATAATTTGTGTAGGAAGCGTTTGCATGTAAAAAAAAAATTGGAGCCGCAATTTTGTGATTTATTGTGCATAATAAAAATATCCGAAAAATTAAAAAAAAAAAATTAAAACTTACTAATTTTTAGTTCCCAATTCAGAAGGATTCAACTCTCCGCCCAATTCATCATCCATTGTTAACAAATAATCAGATTATTCTTCAATCAAAAATAAAGACCAAAACATTTGGAATTGTCAGAAAAGTTTCACTGAATGTGTCTAATGTTGTCCGGCGTTTACACCGAATGCCACGCTGGCCTCACTTCAATCTCAACCATAACCTCAAAACTGTGAGCAGTGCTCAGCTGATCGTCTCTTCATACATCAGTGAACGCTTATCATCATTGATTTTCAAGTGTAAATAGAACTAAAAATCCGCAAAAATTGATAGAAGAAAGTGTCAAAAAATTGTAACAATGACTTCTAAAACAATAACTCATGTGTTATCTCTGCGTAAGTTATTTTTCAATTATTTAATTCCGGATGACAAGCTATTAGAAAATCCATACAAGTTAAATTCTAAAGTGGATGAGGTTGCAATATTCATAACGATTAAAAATTCAATGACAATATGAAAACGTTATTGGAGGTTTGAGAGATATTCCACATTTTAAGATGTCGCTTCCATTAATGATGTTGAGTGACTCAGAAAATGGTAAAACCAAATGTGGAATTGATAAAATCCGATGGATTACTTTTACAATGTAATTGAGAAAATCAGTAAAATTTTCAGGGGATTTAGAAAGTTATTGTTGGAGAAAATTAACCTAAGATTAGTCACCTTATGAGGGAAACACCAAAATTATTTTAATTTTATTATAATTAATGCACAGGGCAACAGAAAATTTTTGAAAAATTGTCAGGTGTTAAAAAAACTTGAAAGAAAACATCCAGATTTTTTGTTTAGTTATATTTGAATCAATAAGTCTGTGATAAAATAATTCAGAAAACACTACGAAATAATATGCAAGAAGTTTCATGACAAATTGATTTTATTTTGTCAACAGTTTTCCGCAAATATCTCGGAAACTAAGCGAGAAGGGGCGATTTTGATCGGAAACTTTGTAAGAATAATTTCAATAGCTACAAAAAAAGAAGAGCGCAAAAAGGGCGTATCTCTATTATTTTCAGAGATATTCGCAGTAACCTGATGATAGGATGAAATCGATTTGTCTCAAAATTTTATATTCGTGCGAAAGAAGGTGATTAATCTAGGGATAATAAATAAAATTACATATGGTTTGTCGAGTAATGGCTGAAAATCCATCACATTTCCGTTGAGGATGGTGAAAAAATTCTGAATTTTTTTGAGTATACAGAGTAATTCTAAACACGATTTTGAATAAAAATTCCATAAATATTAAGGGGATCTTTTTTTCATTGGAATTAATATTCATTTACTTGAAAAAAAGGTTTTCTCAATAATTATGAGATTTTCATCGAAAATCGTGTTTGGAATTACTCTAAACCATCAAAAAATTGGAGATTTTTTAAATTATTTTTGACGGAGATGTGACTATTTTTTTATCAATTTCCCATTTAACTACATGGAATCTTAGTTATTAATTTCCTCATTTAATACCTTCCTAAAATCTATGAATTTTCATCTGATGAAGTTAAACACTTTCAAATGCTCCTGAAGAGTACATTATGTCAGTAAATTTCCAATAAATTGATGAAATATATATTAAGAAATCTCGTATTACTTGTTACATTTAATAGAAGTGTCGTCGGTTGAAAGCATATTCATATAAGATATCTCAACCTATCAATACCCTTACGGAATGGTCGAGTGGCGTTCCATCACTAAATCCAATTATTCACTCAGTCGATCGCAGATCGAGCAGGAGTCGATGATGATAGTAAATTTTGTTAGCGTTAAAAAATAGATTAACATGAATGAGTGCTGCTCTAAATCGATGCTTCATCAAGTAATAATATAAGATTTTAGTTCATGTATCCCAATATCA
>JABSMS010003027.1:0-16682 GCA_018902275.1 Aleiodes sp. PSUC_FEM 10030003
TGAAAATTTAATTTCACTATCAGAAAAGTATATTAGATCATAGCCGAATCAATTTCAGTTCAAGAAATTTTTTCGTCAATAATTTCTAAGTAAAAACATTCTTCATCAGAAAAATAATCAGTGATATTTTTGGGTGATTTAGGAAATTTTGAATGAAACAGATTAGTGAATGTAGTTTCATATTTAGCGTCTTTCTGTCTGTACAGTCCAGGCAAAAAGTGAATGCTGTGTTAAGAAAGGGAAGAAATTGAGTAATTACGGAGTTTCAATGAGAATGTGAAAATTGAAAATTTATTCTTACAAATAATTTCAACAATTTTTTATTTAAAAAATGAGCTTGACTGTTAATTTGCTTAAATTTTCATCGTCGTTTCGCTCTGCAAAAAAGTTATTTCTTTCGAATTCCACGATAATTTTCATTATAATTACAGAAATTAAATCTAAATTCTCATCATTTTCTTTGTAGATTTGCGAAATCATCTGAAAATTCTGAAATTTTGAGCCTGTAGAGCAATTTGAAATACAATTACCGCTGAAGATTCCATAATCATTGACAGAATCCTTCTGTTTGAATGAATAAATGTTTCCGTTATTCCGTTAACAAGATTTAAAAAAAAAAAGTGCCATTTGTTTCTTGCTGAATAATAAAAGGGCGTAAGTTAGTATTCTCATAAAAAAATGAGTGTAAATTAAATTTTTATAGATTTTTAAAAAATGGCACTTACGCCCTTTTGACTCCAATGCGACAATATTATAAACATACTCAATTTGATTTTATCAGTTATAATTATTTTTTCACGCTCGCCCAACGTCCTTGATAACTTAATCGTTCATTTTGACACAGATATTTTTTCCCTCGAAATGAATGAAAATTGACGCAGAAAGTTATCGAAATAATTCTGAAAATCACGTAAAATGAACCACGCTGTGTAAAAAAAATCGCCAAAAATAATGTGAATATTATTCTCACCTGCATGCGTTCCCTGACGTGTTCCATCGACATTTTGCCTTCAAACGATTCCCTGACTGATTGAGACTTGTTTTCACTGGCTGAAATTCCCAAAAAATCTTTATTGAATTCGCATTATTACCTGAAATTATCCCCGTCGATTAATTCACGAATAAATTGAATAATTAATTCATGATTTAATTGAATTGAAAACTATGAAATTCTTCGGCTTTCACTTACGAAGAAATTATTTTTAGGAATAAACAAACCCACTAAAAATAAATACATACTAATTATCACTGGACTTTAATCAAATCAGTTGACCTTACTTCGATAAACTTGTTTGCAAATAATTTTGTTTACTAAATCGTTTGAAGAACAGAATGGGTGAACTTGTATCGCGAGAAAAATGAAATTAGAATCAGTTACATTTGCGCCTGTAAATATTAACTTGAGGAAACGGAATCGAATTACAAGTGAAAGCGAGTGTAACCGCCATTATCCATCGAGTTAATGAATTGATCTTATTATTTATCCCTCGTTTTTGTTGAAATGATAATGAAATGATAATCTTTATCAATATCTGATTGAACTAAAAATTGAATATCGGAATTCAACCCATAAAATTCCAATTCAGTAATCGCGAGGAGAAACGAGATAACTCGATTGTATTGTGATGGTAATGTCTGGAGATTATCTCGGAATTAAAAAAAAAGAAATTTTATAAGGAACTTTTTCGCAGGGAAAATCTCATGCAAAATGAATTTCCACGTGAAAAACTCAATTTAAATTAAATTCACCATCGATCTCCCCGTAAATTTCGTCACTCCGAGGAATTTCACTGTTTTTTTTCATAATTCTTCTCTTTGTTCACTTCGAAACAGCTCAACACTTAGCGAGTAATTACCACCAAAACTGTTAAACACTTCTCAACTTATTCACCGAACAAAGATGAATGACCCCTCTAAATTCGTTTCACTCGTCTCATTAAAACTGACATTGTCATGCTCTTCATTCGAATCATTCATCAATAATAAAATTATCATCACATAACTCATAACTAGTGCTCATTTTAATCTCTCCCCCCTTCACGATTTATCGTACTGAACTCAATAAGTTTTAATCTATTTGCCGTTGCTAGTACATTTCAAGTGTGCCTGCACTTGAAAACAATGAACCATTGGGTGCGCCCATTCTCCCACTCAATGACTCTTCGTTATCGGCTAAGTTGAAATCATTCGAAGGAAATGTTGAAAGATTTTGTTGAATAACGAGCACAAGTGCCTCGATACATTCAGTACTTGATCCGTTCCGCTACTGACACATCCCCGATGAACAATTCGAGGTTTTAAACGACCACGTAACGCTCCTAAATGCTTCTTCACTCTTGGCTCCTATCTTCTCTCAACTCATGATTTTGTAGTTATCTTTATTGAGCATTTGGTTGGGTGGAGGGATTATCTTTTGAATTTCTATTTATTCAATGATGCATTAGATGCAACTGAAAAGCACTGGAATTTATATAACGCCTCACTCGCGCGACTCGACTCATGAATTGTGATAGGAGATTTCTGGTTTTGTCAGATTATTGTAGGAATAATTTTATAAAAATTGAAACGTTTATCTATGTGAAATTTTGTCAGAATCGGGAAAAAACGTATGATATAATGGAGAATTATTGAAAATAATACAACATCAAAATTGATTGATTCATAGATTTATTCGATAAGTGATACATCAACAATCCCTTGATGAATCGGTTACATAACATAGAGGAAATAGTCTATAGAGAATATTGCGAATGGTTAAATAATACTTCACCATTTTTCATGTGGTCATATTCGAAATTTGTAAAATATTGAACATATCTGATTCCATAGACTCTCAGTGAAATGAATCCAGCAAAGCCTTCAACGCCCTTATGAAAAATCCCGATTCCACCTAATACTGATGGAGGATGAGGAGAAATTGGGGCAGCATCAAATAATGGTAATGTTGACTGTCCAACATCGTCTTGTAAATTTGATCTTTTCAATACAACATATTTCATATCTGTTGGACTGACTTTATGAGGTCTATTTGTGAAGACTGAACTTCTTGCCTGAAATGACAGGGGTCGCCTAGGAATTGTCGAACGCAGGAAAATTATTCGTTTTTATATGGAATGATTTGTGAATGAGATATTCATTGTTCGTCCAACTCGTTTCTGGAGTGACTACAATTTTTCTTACCCTGGATTTTGGTTTGACGCTTGCCTCGATACCATGAATTGTGTATTAGAATTCAATTTGCCAATTTTGTAATCAAATGGTACACCGAATATTTGAATAGCAAACCCTATTACAGTTCCCCTTGTCACTTTGTTGAATTTGACTCCTGGAATAATGTTTCGTTCAGAAAGGATTGATTTATCGTATTCATCTCTTAATATTCCATACAACTGTATTCGAATTACCTGTTAGGACAAAGCCTGCGGATAATTGTAGATCGTCGAAAAAAAATACTCTATGTTCCCTGTCTATCGAATGAATCTGAGATGTTTGGATATCTTTCGGAATCGGTATCCATCTCTCTGTACGTGGATAAATATAACCACCAGCGTTCAATTTCCCCTCTCTTGGTTGAATATGAAGGACATTATTTTTGCGAACGATTCGTAAGCCGGTGATAATCCTTCAAGTAAGTTATGGATGATTCAATTTTACCGTCGAAAGAATTTGATATCTTCAATTTACTTGTTCTTATTTTCAAGCTTACTTGTTTGATTCCACATCGCTTTTCATAATCGAGAGACTAATTTTATTATGATTCCCAGCACAATTGCAGATACATGAAGCGTAAGAGAGATCCGAACCCATTCCCTCTTCAATTATATAACCCAAACGATCCGTACAATCGGTAGCTATCCCAAGTAAACCTAATTCTGTTGAGTTTATGTACTGAAATTTGTTGGGACCACTCCTCTATTTTAATGGAGAACATCAATTTATTTTTTATTGTTTCATTGGTACTATTGTTTAATATAGCCTATCCTCTACCACTCCGCGTTTTTGCTTTCCTTACTGCACGATATTAAACTAGGACTGGGGGAAAATCTTTATGAGGAAAACCCTAGCCAGTCAATTCACTGAATCAATTGATGAGAAATTTATTTCAGATTATAAATTTGAATTCAACTGTTGTGTGAGATTGCCCTACTCTTCACTGGGGGCAAAGAGGCGGCCATATTCGACTGTGCAGGGGGAAGATAACTTTAACTTAAACCCAAAAGGGCATAAATGCCATTTTTTCTCGCCGAATAATAAAAGGGCATAAGTGAGTATTTTTATAAAAAAAAGAATGTAATTTTAATTATTGTAGATTTTTGAAAAGGGGCACTTACGCCCTTTTGACTCTAGGGCGACGATATATCTCTGTAGCAGGTAACGAACATTCCGCCCAGAACTTAAAAAACATTTTCCTACCAATACACAAGCCTGTACAGCATGTAACCAAGCACATTCAGTTAGAGCTCCTGAACAGCCACTTCGCTTATCGTAATAATTTGCATTGCACATGCCCGCTTTTTTAACCCATACATCGTTGCAGCTGTCCTGTTTACAGATTTTCCAATTATAACCAAAGATCGCTGTGTGGAAGGACCCTTCCAGTTCATAAAAGGATTTATCTGTAAATTTCCTTTATTTCAATAACACATTCAGCGGAATGGTAGATCTCATGTTCTCATTTGAGCCAATATGTAACGATATTATAGATACCTCGAATCCAATCGGCATCAATAGGATCGCAAGCTCTCAGATACACTGTTTCTGTAACTCTTAGACTCAATGCAAATACACTCACGTGCATTCCAAACTGCTTCTCAAATTGTTCTTTAGCTATTATATTCATCCATCCGACTTTTCCAAAAAGAAACAAGGAAAAGATCAATCAAACAATAAAAGAAATAATTCCCTCCATAAACATCCGTTCATAACAATAAAAATAAAATATTTCTAATATTATTATAGATAATTTGAATGCGATATCCTACCTACGGGTTGCGACAATGGATGTAGTTTTGCAATAGCGAGCATGACGTGTGCTTTCATTTCAGCTACTATCACCATTCTAAACAGCTCAACTAGGACATTCGAAATTATTTGAGGACCATCGCAGAAATCTGTTTGTGAGAGCTGGAAAAAAATTACACCTAATTTTGTGATTGCGCATTCAGAAAATTCCATAGATATTCTTAAGACGATTTTGGAGGACCGATTAATTTCAGGATTATTGATCACGAAATTTCAGGACAGATTAATCCGTTCATCACATTATTATTCAATTGAATTTTTTGAAATAAAAAAAATCTAGCGAAAAATTTCCATAGCTGTGTAAGTAGTAATTCAAATTACCCAGTTTCGTTCAGTCAATAGCAATTGGGTTGCGTCAACCACATTTTTCCGTATCACTAGAATTCTATCCTCAATATACGGTATAAGTGATTCCATGAGTTTTTGCAAATTATCAGAATGGAAAGTAGTTTCGTTTATTCCTTGAAAAAAATCCTGATAATATTCATCAACACTTGAAACATGTAGTTCCAGAGTATCTATATACTTATACATAATTATATGGGATGTCCATGATTTGAATGAATCATGAATAATTTTACGACCCATCAATTTGTCCATTCTATATAATTGCTCGTGAATCTTATCCATTTGATTTCTTATCTCTTGATTCATTGCAGTGCTATCACTAAACCATCGATTGCCATCGTAGCTAGTATTGGATGTTATCTTTTCTATTATCGAGTACAATTTCCATATTTCCTGGCCTAAAAAGGGAAAAGGTTCCGCGAAAATAATTAGATAATGAAATTTTATCTCTGAATTAAGAGATGAATATTATTTACTACTCATTAATTGATTCTTGCTTATTACCTGCATCATACGCAGCGTTAATGGCATATGATGAATGACATAAATAGATGGCGAGAAGTATTGATCCCTTGAACAGTTTCATCTCTAGTATCGAAATCAAATACAATTCGAAAAAAATTCGAGTAAATGATCGAGCTCTATTCGACCGTTTCTTATTACTGTCCTAACACGAAAGACTGTCTCACTTTCGTTTCGGAAGATAGTATCCTCAAATATTTCGCAACATCTCTTCTAATTATCATACCTGTGATCTGCATCTGGTAGGTGATGTATAAATGTATTATCTCAAAGAACCAACCATTGTTACACCTAGACGTAGAGCAAACAAAGCGAGGCTGCGTAAGATAAAGAGACTGAAAATATCCTTCATCACAAAATGTATTGAATTTTTGAAATCGAATTTGTATAATAGAAGCAATGAAATAACGGGAAAAATTAATATGAAGAAAAAATTACTCGAACTGTTTCGATATGGGCAGAAGTAGGAGAAAATATATATGACATATTCCATCAATCATCGACCAGTGATTCAATGCCTGATTTTTGATCCCTTTGGGTTTTTTTTCTTTTTGTAAACATCAAAACTAATTTCCCAAAATTTTCCTTCCAATCATCACTGGAGATCAAAGTCTCAAAATGTGGGAAGACATTACTTTCCTCGTACTAATTTGTATGAATCTGTATGATGTGTGAATTTTGGCATCACTCACGCACTGCGCGAGAGGATAGCGGAGAAAAGGAATCAAGGAAAGGAAAATTACAGAGGAGAAGAAAAGGCTTGACATCAGTCAACTTGATTTGAGCCTCAAAATCGGCTTCGATCAAGCCGTTTTTCCGGCTTGGCTGATTTCTTCATACAAGTCGATAATAGTCTTGAATCAAGTCTGAGTTAAAGTTTTGAATTAAGAATTACAGATCGGCTCGAATAATCCGCGAGCAATCGATTGATTTTCTTCTTCGAATAAAGTGTATGAACGATCTTGTAACGGTTTAGAAATGATGGACATAATTCAACATCAAAATTTATTTATTTATAGGTTTATTTGATAAGTGATACATCAACGATCCTTCAATGAATCGAGTATATGATATAAGGGAAATATCCTATAGAAAATATTGCGAATGATTAAATGATACTCTACCATTTTTCATATAGTTAAATTCAAAATCTGTAAAATATGCAGCGTATTTGATTCCATATACTCTGAGTGAAATGAACCCAGCAAAACCTTCATCACCCTTATGAAAGATTCCAATTCCACCTAATACTGATGGAATATTGGGATGAATTGGAACAGCATCAAATAATGGTAATGTCGACTGTCCAGCATCGGCTCGTAAATTTGATCGTTCCAAGGCAACATATTTCATGTCTATTGGACTGACTGTATGAGGCCTAGTTGACAAAACGGAACTTCTTGCCTCAAATACCAGAGGTTGCCTGGGAATAGTTGAGGGAAGACAAATTATTTGTTTTCATATACGAAGTGATTCATGAATAAAATATTCTGTTGTTTGTCTAATTCGTTTCTGAAGTGATAAAAAATTTTCATACCCTGGATTTTTGTTTGACGCTTGCCTGGATACCATGAATTTTATATCAGGATTCAATGTGCCACTGTTGTAATCAAATGGTGCACCGAATATTTCAATAGCGAACCCTGTTACATTTCCCCTTTTCACTTTGTTGAATTTGACTCCTGGAATAATGTTTCATCTTGAGAGGTTTGATTTATCATATTCATCTTCTATTATGTCAAAAAACTGTATTTGAATTACCTGTTAGAACAAAGCCTGCTGGTAATCGTACATCGTCAAAGAAAAATACTCTGTTCTCCCTGTCTACCGAATGAATCTGAGATTTTGGCAAATCCTTCTTAATAGGTAGCCATCTCTGTGAAAATGGATAGATGTAACCATCAGCACCCAATTTTCCCTCTCTTGGTTGAATATGCAGAATCTGATTTTTACGAACGAATCGTAAGCCGGTAATGACCCTTCAAGTAAATTATGAATAACTCAATTTTACCTTCGAAATAAATTGATACATTCAATTAGCTTATTCTAATTCATAATTTTACCTGTTCAATTTCACGTTGCTCTTCATGATTAAAAGACTAATTTTATTATGATTCCCATCACAATTGCAGATACATGAAGCGTGGGAGAGATCCCAACTCATTCCGTCTTCAATTATATAACCCACATCGCTCGTACATTTGGAAGTCATTCCAAGTAAACCTAATTCTGTTGAGTTTATGTACTTGAATTTGTAGGGACCACTCTTCTATTTTAATAGAAAATATCAATTATATCTTCCCTGTAACAGGTAACACATATTCTGCTCGAAAATTGAACATTTTCCTACCGAAACACAAGCCTGTATAGCATGTAACCAAGCACACTCAGTTAGAACTGTTGAACAGCTACTTCGATCATTATAATACTGTGCATTACATTCGTGCGATTTCTTAAACCATACATCGTTGCAGCTGTCCCATTCACATCTCTTCCAATTGTAGCCAAAAATTGCTGTCTGGAAGGTTCCTTCCAGTTCATAAAAGGATTTATCTGCAAATTTCTTCTATTTAGCAAAAGCATTCATCGGAGCAGTGAATCCCTTTTTTTCCACTCAAGAGTATATATAAGAAAATTATAGGTACCTCTAATCCATTTACCACCAACAGGATCGCAAGCTCTCAGATACACTGTTTCTGTCAGTTCTACCATCGAGACGAAGAGATTTACGTAAGTTCCGAACTGCCTCTCAAATTGTTCCATACTCAATATATTTATCCAGACTAGGGGAAACCAGGGCATATCAGAATAGAGACAAATTAGAACGGGGAGAAACTTGAAATGAGGCAAATTGGAACGCACATTGTATTAGAATAGTGGAGAATTTTCCACTTCAAAGCACATTGCAGATACTTACAGATAATTTAGGTACGATCGCTTACCTGTACTCTGCGGCAATTGACATATTCTGGAAATAGCGAACATAATGTGGGCTTTCATTTCAGCTACTATCACCATTCTAAACAGCTGAACCAGGACATTCGAAATTATTTGAGGACCATCGCAGAAATCTGGCCGTAAAGGCTGTAAAAAAAATGGTAATTAATTTTTTCATCGCAAATTCTGATTTTTTGATTGTTATCCAAGAATTAATAAAAACATTCTACAGATATTTCAAAAACGATCAATTCTTTTGGAGGATTGATTAATTTCAATATTATTGATGAATAGATTTTCAAACAAATCGCTTCAATTGCTGACAGGAAAGTCTTTACATGGCGAAGAAAGATGTTCGATTTTTGGAGTAAAAGAAACGTATTCCACGATTCTGGGAATCGCGTTGAAAGAAACATGGATTGCGTAGTTCTGATACCTAATCATAGTTATCAAATTTTTAGTTACCAAATTTTGTTGATTCAATAACAATTGGTTTGCTTCAATCACGTTTTTTCGTATCACTAAAATTTTGTCCACAATATGCGGAACAAGTGATTTCATGAGCTGCTGCAATGTCTTGGAGTGATAATTAGTTTCGTTGATCTGATGAAAACATTCCAGGTAATATCCATCAATACTTGAAACAAATAGTTCCAGAGTATCTATATACTTATATAGAGCTATGCTGGATGTCCATGAGTTGAATGAATCAAGTATAATTCTACGATCCATGAATTTGTCCATTCCATCTAATTGGCTATAGATCTGATCCAGTTGATTCCTTATCTCTCCATTCATCTCAGTGTTATTACTAAGCAGTCCATTGCCATCGTGGTTACTATTGGATGTCATCTCATCTATTATCGAGTACAATTTCCATATTTTCTTGCCTGAAAAGTGAAATGGTTTCGCGAAAATAATTAGATAATGAAATTTTATCTCTGAATTAAGAGATGAATATCATTAACTACTGATTAATTGATTCTCCCCTTTTACCTGTATCATACGCAACATCAATAGCATATGATGAGTGACATAAACAGATGATGAGAAGTATAAACAGCTGTCCTCCCATTATTTTCATTCCTAGTACCCAGGAATTTGATCGATGATGAAAAAAATTACGGAATAATCAGATTGAATGTTTGGGACTCTGAATAAGGCCGAGTCCTGGAAGAGTCGTAATAAACGAGAAGTAATGAAGAAAAATTCAAGTAAATGATCGAGCTCTATTCGACCGTTTCTGATTGCTGTTGTCACCCAAAAGACTATTCCACTTTTATTTCGGGAGACAGTATCCTCAAAAATATGTGGCGAGTTCTTGTCATAGTGTTACACGTGTGACCTATTTTCAGAAGGTGATGTATAGATTCTTTTGTTTAAAAAAGCGCTTATCTAGTTTCCGGGCATAAAGCACACAAAGTAATGTGGCTTAAGATAAGAAGCATAGTGATCTTTTTTATCAACAAGTCTATTGAATTTTGAAGACAAGCTCATGTAATAGAAATAATCAAATCATGAATAAATTAGTTTTTTTTAATTAGATTCATATCTGAAATACTACTTGGCCGATTCCAATCGAGTCATGTTCGAAAAATTTGTTTTAATGAGGATAGAAAGCGCTCCGAAATCCAAATTTGTAGCTTGAACGATTTTCGCTTGGGATTGGAAAAGTCTTTTCTTTAGGAAAAATCTCAAACTCGTTTTTTTTCTGAGAAAACTTCATGGACAATCTGATTGTTATTTTCATGAGCGTGACGTTTAATTTGTTTTGATGGAAAAATGGTCATGAAAATTCAAGTTTTAGGTGAAATTCAACGGAATTCATGAGTTTTCAGTAGAAGTAAAAGCCGAAATTTCATCCCTTACTTGAATTTTCGAATGAACATGAATATTGAGAACCACAATGAATAAAATTTTGTTACTTTTCCCTGAATTTTTCTTTCTTTTTGTAGAGAATTTAACGCTCTAGAAAAAGCTCCTATGACTTTTAGCCCGAACATTAACTATCTCCAGGGGAAGCCGCAAACGGTTAAAAAAAACGGTTTTGCTAACATTACTATTTTTTATAATCAAAAGGAACAATTTCTCCAAACTTTCTCATGCGTCCGTTTTTATTAGGCACAAAACCTACATAGCCATATTTTTTTTAATATTTTTAATAATTTGTGCACCCTTATTTTTTTAAATTTTTTATGCCAGCTCCAGAATTAATGCGAGGTACCACTGTTATAATTTGCCTAGACTAAATCTGCAGACGTTATTTCAACCATAATATGGTAGTGGTAGGAAACTCCTGAGTGATATACCGGCAGTGCCGTACTGAGGTCCTGTTTTACCTACAGGAACGTACTCCGCTTCGTAATTCAATCATATACCGCTGGGAAAATAAACACCAAGGTTCAAGCAGTACTAGGGTTGTCCGATCAGTAACCTTGGTCCGATCTAGTAGGGTCAAAGAATCGATCTCGTGAATCGAATCAAATCATTGAACATCGATTCAGGATCAGATCGAGCGCTAAAAGATCGATTCCTGGAAAATTGATCCTCGAATTTCCATTCCATAAACACAAGTTTGGAAAAAAAAGAATCTTTGATTGTCATAACGCGAATAATCAAAGCCTAATTTAAAGGTGAGCTTATTTCCCATCGATTTAGTCAATCTTATATATATATTGGTGACGCCTTTCGAGAGAATTATAACTGATTTTAGCAATAAGTATCTCTTCTGAATATCTCCCTCAAAAATCATAGGAAAAAGATTTAAAATCAACACAATTAGTGAGAAATAAGCGCAATTTCAAGCTGCTCTCCAAATAAAAAAATTCATGAAAATTTCTTTTGTGCAAAAACCTTTTCCCTGAGAAAAAACGTTTAGGAAGCGTGGAATGTCCACTCGATTAATCGAGCCTCGAAGGATCGCCCTAAAAAATCGAGAATCGAAGGTTAAAGATCGATCTGGGAAAGAATCGATTTGAATCGGACAACCCTACTACAATCACCGAACGAACTACGAACGTTTCAGTAAGCTCAATTATCAATAACTTATAATTTCAAAAAAAAATGACTAATTGGGTACTGCTAAACCTCTCTAGGTAAAGTACACAATTACGGGGTGTAAAAAACCGAGTAATTTACAAGACGTAATTCACATTCGCAACCCTGCTCTCCCTCTATTCTTCATGTTTAGGGGATATGTTCAAAAGCGAATGAAAGAGAGAGAGGCCTAGGGAGGGGATATAATCAAAAGGAATGGAAGAATAAGAGAGAGGGAAAGAGAACGGGAGTGAAATCCTTTGGTAACCTCGAAATTTTCGTGAATTGCACTCCAAAAGATCCCCGTAATCTCTGGAGTTCATATTTGAACATCGGGCAAAATAGATTTTTTTCGAATTATTGAAAGAATCCCATTTTTGTTCAGTGAATGGTGATATCAAGGCTTCGAAGAACTCGTGCCTCGACAAGGACAACTGACAACGCTTCAGGTGATCACTTAATAGACTACTAGTTGGCAATAAATATATTTCGCACCGGTTAGTTGCTTTTTTTATCAATAAATATCGTAAAAATACGCAAATGTGTACATTTTAGTTCATAAGAATTTCAAATTGATTACTGTGTGTAGAACTGAAACGAGTAGGAAATAAGCAACAAGTGACCGTCAAATGAGGCTCAATTTTCTTCCGCCTGTTGAAGTTACATGCACAAAGACTTTACGGAACAGTGGATTCCACCTCTAATTCCATTCTCTAATCAACCAAACGGCTTTCGGAATTGCATGAGGTACGCCCTCCAATTTTTGATAACATGAAATTTAAAAAAATTGACAGATGTCAGTGAGCGACTCAATTTTAGTTGAAAATTATGCAAAACATGCATATCGATTTTGGCGCGACTGATGTTGACTGCGGAATTAAATTTTTAATAAAATCCATGAATCTGTTTCAGCAAGGAATGAACCTAGTTATTATCTGGAATACTTATTCGAGTACAATGATGAAATAAGTTGGGAAATTGCATGTCAATTATTTTAAAAATATCTCCGAGGCAATGAGATTACAAAGGCTCAACACCCCAAAAGCCACGTTATCTTTGCTTTCTGAATCTCATCGTTTTCGAGATATTTAAAATAATAATCTTGCAATTCTCAGATTCATTCGGTCATCAATAGCCATAAATTCATGAAATAATTTACAATTTCAGAATCGTTAAGCTGACTCCAATCTCCCCGAAATTATTACAGAGTAAAGGAAGAGATTGAAGAGACGAAGACTGAAAATTTGGGAAAATCATCGGAGAGCAAAGGAACAATAAGCGGAATGACGAGACCTCCTAATAATGACAATCTTATGACATTTAAACTAGTCGTTGTTGGAGATGGAGGCGTTGGAAAAAGCGCCCTGACGATACAATTCTTCCAAAAACTCTTCGTAACTGATTACGATCCAACAATCGAAGATAGTTACATTCAACATACAGAAGTTGATAAACAATGGTGTATTCTCGATGTACTTGATACGGCCGGCCAAGAAGAATTTAGCGCCATGCGTGAACAATATATGCGGAAAGGAGATGGTTTTCTCTTGGTTTATTCAGTTACAGACAAACAATCTTATGAAAATATTGTTAATTTTTACACACAAATACTACGAGTTAAAGATAGAGATGTTTATCCAATGTTATTAGTCGCGAATAAAGTTGATTTGGTTCACTTGCGGAAAATAACGGAGGAACAAGGACGTGAATTAGCGCACAGATTAAGTATTCCATATATCGAAACATCAGCAAAAGATCCACCACTCAATGTGGATGCGGCCTTCCACGAGGTAAATTCCATGTAAAATGTCTCCACGTATGAAAATTCCTATAAGAAATATTTTTAAAAGACTGAAACCATTCTTATGAGAAACGTTGCAATTTCTTACCGAAATTTTCATACGTGTCAGTGAAAATTTGATTGCATAAACTTCAGTTAATTTGCTATAATCCATTCCTCTATTTTAAGGTGGTACGAATTATTCGGAATCAACCGCCAACGGAATTTGAAAAAAATAGACGAAAAAGGAGACGTTCCGGTAAATGCGCTGTTTTATAAACTGAATGTTACTTTATTTTCGGCAATGCCAAACCGCCATAATTTGAGATATCTCCTACCTATGGACACAAAGTATGATAATTACAATAACAATTCAATATACTGCCTACGGGGATTTTGTAAGATCGAAAATATGCAGACTATGATGAATGCAGAAAAAAAACTCACTTCAATACGAAACTTCCAGCTGATGTAATTATAATTCATGTGGCACGTGAAAATAATGCGCTTATGGTCTGATTTACGTGCAATGAAAGAGCCATAGGCCAACCATACCGGAAGTGAGTGCTGATAATGTCTAGTCATTAACACAGGCATAACGATGTGCGTATGTGGTATTTATTTTTGAATACCTGCACGAAAACATCGATGTTGTTAGGCTTATCCGATCGTCAGCCAGACAAAGACAACAAGAATCGATTTCGTGTTAAACATAATTTGTAAAGGCAACGCACTAATCTATAAATATTAAACAAAAATCATGGAGTCTCTAGAAGTGGCTTGCTAATGCGTGATTAACAGTCTGATAAGGCTGGAATTTTTCATTAAGATTTTTTAGGATCTAAAAAATTGTCTGAAAGTTATTCGTAGCTGTGATAATTCTAAAAGTCTATGAAAAATTTGTCCTCCAATTTAATAACTGCGATTGAATCATAAAAGTAGAATTGTCTTCTATTTCAATTATTCGATGTTATTGAAATGTTTTATTTAATTTGAAACATTTCTGAGTGTCAGGAGTATAAAAATATTTTAAATCAAGATGCACAATTCGTATAAAAAGAGTAGATTTTTTTACGATGCCTCATTCTTGTAGAATACAAGGACGAATTTAGAATTCGGAATCATTTCCTCATTTCGATGCTAAATGTGTATCGTACAACTATTGTAATGTTTTTTTTTATCATTTTATCATTTAGAGAAATAGTACATTGGTTCCCAGTTGGTTTTTTTTCTTCTTTTATCTTCAGGGCATGCAAATGAAATTTTAGAGCATGCAAATGTCTTAAATTTGAAGTCAAAACATTCAAATTTTCAAAAAAATTCGGAAAATAAAGTTTAACGCATGTTTTCTACCAAAGATTTCCTCAGCTTTTCTACTGGCATCAAAATACGCGATTGCGTCTTGCGCCATGTGCACGTTCAAAGTCTAGAGACAAAAGGGCGTAAGTGGTATTTTTCAAAAATCTGCAAAAATTGAATCTACACTATTTTTTTTATAATAATACTAACTTACGCCCTTTTATTACTCAGCAAATAAAAGGCACTTACGCACTTTTAATTCTACCGCGATGATATCGTTTCGCAGATGATAATTTCCATTAACATTGAACGTATTTCTGTCACCGTCTCAAACTCGATTTAAACTTCAGTTTTTCAACGTCGAAATACCAAATGGAAATGATTTTGAATTACCCGAACTTCAATAAAGAAAAAAAAAAATTACCCAAACTTCATAGAAGTTGTGTTTAGCAACAAGAAAATAAATTCGTGTATGAATGTGCGTGTGTGCCTGCTTTAGTCAATGTTGTATGTTGTGTGATGGCTCAATTTTTTAAAAATTCTTTCATTTTATCCGGAGTTCAAGACTCCAGATTTAATTCGGTATGAAGTAGTGAGGAACAACAAATCCGGAAATTGTGCCGGATACTTTTGCAAGCCTCTTTGAAACAACTCAGTGCAAGAAAAAATGATACTGGAAATAGCAATGATGAAGAAATTAGCAGACATCTCACAATCCTTCGGATTTTTTTGAACAAAGAAATTATTGTAAAAAAAATATTGAAAAAATTTGCGCTTATAGTTTTTTGAATTTTTTATATGTGCATATTTTTTATTTATTTTTTATTTATTTATTTGATGGAGGAAAAAAATCCGAAAGTTTTCAGTTGTCGGCTAGTTTCAGTATCGTATTACCTTGAGGCCCCTGTATGAGGCCCTGATCGTCATGAAACCGTTTGGAATCGGGTTTTCCCCGACGAGAACACACTGATCGTTGGCTTCATCGTTTTCCGTCGGATCCACCAAACAAAAAATTGGACTCTCCAGCAAATCCACTTCCTCCAACTGTGCTGCGACTTCTTTCACAAGCTCTGTCGCCATTCTTAGGAAAATCGGCGTGTATTTTTCCTCGCATTTCAACCAATTTCTCTTCGCTGGTGATATTGAGAGATTAAAATTGTCATCGCCGAATGAATGCTCCAGCGGCGAACCAGTAACGTCAAGCACCGATGCAGCATCCTCGCTCTCTCTTTTCGGGCTTATTCTCTTCTCCACTTGCGGATCAACGTGCGAGATCAGTAGCACGTTTTTATTGACGCAAATTTGCGGGAACAAACGTTCGATGAACGATATCCGCACTTTTTCAATCGTTAGATTCAACGGATTCAATAATTTTTCCTGACAAATTCGCACGTCCATTGTGCTCGATAGTAGTCGCGTGGTCGGTTGACGGTTTGTTGTGATTTTGAATTGTTCGCAGATGAAAAAAAAACAAAACCTGGTCCTCAATCGGTGAAGAAGGTGAGTGCACGAAATGGCGGCATCTAGCGGAAGATAATTTCACAAACGATACTGAAACGACAACTGAAAATTTTCGGATTTTTTTTTTCACCAAATAGATGAATAAAAAAAAAATATGCACATATTGAAAATTCAATACTCAATACTGAATTGAATATTCAGTACTAATGAATTTTATGAATAGTTTGAAATTTTCGAAAATTCTTGAGATTTTTGAAAATTCCAAAAATTTTGAAAA